>CAJDSM010000373.1:0-28525 GCA_903981925.1 Ostrea lurida
ATGGCTGTGTATTTGTAGACATGAATACAAATGGCTTGTGTAATTTGCAGACATGGCCAATGGATGTTGTCATGTAGGACATAGTGACAATGGCTGTTTATTGTAGACATGTGACAATGGCTGTAGTGTATGTAGAACATGTACAATGGCTGTTTATTTACGTCATGGTGATAGATGGTGTGTTATTGTAGACATGAATGGTTGTGTATTGTAGACATGTGATAATGGTTTAATTTATAGACATGTGACAATGGCCTGGTTTATTGTAGACATGTGACAATGGCTGTGTATTGTAGACACTGGATGAATGGTTGTGTATGCAGAATGTGACAATGGCTTGTATTGTAGACATGTGACATATGGCTGTTATTGTAGACATGTGACAATGGCTGTGTTTGTAGACATGGACAACTGGCTGTTTATTGATAGTCATGTGATTATGGCTGTGTATTGTAGACATGTGATAATGGCTGTGTTTAGATGTATATGTTATTGTAGAATTGTGACAATGGCTGTGTATTGTAGACATGTGGACATGGCTGTGTATTGTAGACATGTGACAAATGGTTGGTATATGTAGCTATTGACAATGGCTGTGTATTGAGACATGTGAAATGTGCTGTATTTGTAGAATGTGGACAATGGCTGTGTATGTAGACATGTGACAATTAGCTGTTATTGTAGACATGTGACAAATGGTGTTTATTGTAGACATGTGGCATGGTGTTGTGTATTGTAGACATGTGACAATAGCATGTAAATGTATTGTAGGACAGTGACAATGGTTGTATTGTAGACATGTGACAATGGCTGTGTATTTTAGACATGTAATAATGCCTCTGTATTGTAGACATGTGATAATCATAATGGCTGTTTATTGTAGACATGTGATATAATGCCTCTGTATTGTAGACATGTGATAATGCCCTGACGGCCAGTGCAGCTAGCCAGTGTCTGAATCGACTGAGTGGATTCCTGGGACCCAGTATCCTGCGGGGCAGAGTGGAGCAGTACAATCCTCGGTATGGGAAATTCACATTCCATTCATTCTGGGTTCTCACTATACAGTACAATCCTCGGTATGGGAAATCACATTCCATTCATTCTGGGTTATCACTATACAGTACAATCCTCGGTATGGAAATTCACATTCCACTCATTTCGGTTATATCACTATATAGTTCTCTTTCCGTCTGTTTTTGTATCAAGCATTGTATTCTTAACACAGAAATATAATATATGGGTACAAGTCCAGTCTATGAGAAAGTTTCATTTGAATCAACATCATTTTTATCAATCTTGAACATTCTGTCTTGTTGCCAAGACCAGCAGTTTTCCATATGGAACTGATGTCAATTTGCTGTTGTATTGGTATATTGAGCATCCAGTCGTTGTCATCTGTAGTGTGGTTCTTACAGATATCTGGAAATGTTGAATGCCAACCAGTTCATTGCCCCTCTGTGAAGACTGGACACACCTCTTGTCTACTGGAGTCATCGACCTGGGTTTGTTTTCCTTTTGTACAGTGTATGGTACTTAAAATATAAACTATATTGAAGCTGCGAGTTTTCATTTTGAATATGGCCTTGATATGTCAACACAAATGTTGTGGGGAAATCATTTATCATTGTTTTTCATATATAAGAATTGCTACCTTATTCAGAGTTTCATCTTACAAAAATTGTCACATATTTCCCAAAGTGAAAGTAGTGCCAAAATTTTTTAAATCTTCGTCTACCATATGAAAATAGCATTTTGATATGGAAAATAATGGACAGTGGCATATATATTTTTGCCATTTCAGCAAGCATATTTAGAACTTGATGTAATGTCATTATGTGAAAAGGTTGCTATGTGCCTGGCTTGGATTTCTCAATAAAATCGATAACTTAAGTTTGAGTTTTTCTTTTATTAGCTGTCGAATTTGAGAAAACTTTTTTGGACTCAAATCCTATTTTCTTCGATGTATTAAATTTTTTCCCCAGAGAACTAGTTTTGCATCTGCAGCAAGTTGTGCAGTTTGTCTGAAAGCAGCAAGTCAAAATTTATTAAAAACCCACCATTTTTTTTTTATTTCAGACCGAGAAGCGTTCCTGCAGCAGATATTGGTACAACGTACCTCGTTACTTAAGCCAGAGAAAACAGTGCACTGCAGAAAATTGTCTCGTGTGCCATAGTTGATATTCATTAGCATTGTGATATGACTGTCATCTAGATTCAGTGCTTGGTCCGTTACAGCGTGGTTTTATTATCGTAATAATGTCTGTTGTAATGTAGTGTCTCTTTATATAGTTAAATGTGTACAATAGTCTGGAGTTAACTAATTGTGATATCTAAGAGATTGCTTCATTACTACATCAGACTCGCTTCTAACTATTGAAAACATTTTTGATAAAGCTTTAATATCCATTTTATTTCATTGGCACAGTATTAATATGCATAAGAAGTGTTACATCAAAGTTTGTTTTATTAAAAGTCTTTCAAGCCCCTCATCTGTTTCTTTATGAAGATGCTTGTTGAATAATTTTGTTCTGAAAAAAAAAAAAAAATAGAAACAGGCATAAGTTTCAATTAATGACACAAGTACTGAAGTGCATACATGTAATATTGATGGATCAAGGTCTTTAGTACATCATATTGACTAGTGAAGAAGTTAATATGGTACATATTGTGTCTGAAGAGCTGACTGCCAGACATATCCGAATTTATAGCCTTTTGTACAATGTACATGCATCAGTGTATTGTAAATCAGAATATGACAGTGTAATAATCGTTCGTGCTCACGGTATGAATTACTGACTACATACCTTAACAAACTGAAAGGAGTTGGTGGACTGTAGCCCGAGACTACGCAGGAGCACTAGGGGAGAGAACTCTGTCGCGTACAAGTGATGTAAACCATGTATCGTCAAGATAACGGGGATCACTGCCCTCTGTCTCTCGGTTTCGTACTTTGTTAGGTAGTGCAGGCTGCCCACGTCAGATCCTGACAGGACAGCATCTGTTACTGTCCTACACAAACAGCTGACATCACCAAAACCCAGGTTCACTCCCTGGCCAGCCAAAGGGTGAAGTCTATGTGCAGCATCTCTGCAATACATTTCAATACTGTCTAGCAGGTTAAGGTTTGAAGATCATTATTTACTCATGCTGAAATAAATAACTTGTACAAAACCTAAATTTATAATTTCCATATTTCTTGAACTTTTGATAATAATAATTTCCTCGTGGTAATTTCTTGGTACCATTATACAGTATCAGAGACTGAACAGAGTAGAAGATAATGAGCGTTGTACATTATTACATGTATGTATCAATGGCTTCTGGGCCCCATGTGATGATGAATCTAAATAAGTTGCATTGAAATTGGTTTCTTGATCCTGCCAACTTGATGGGTGTTAAATGGTGGTCAGGTAAGCACAACATGATACTATGGCTTTGACTTTGAAGAACAAAAGGCATCCTCCACTTGGCATAAGGAGTATATGTACCAAGTTTAGCCCCAATAGTTCTGTCTATTCTGCCTATAAGGTTTTCCTACGCGATACTTTGTTCTTGACCTCTGACCTTGAACAGAAAGTGTCCTCCACTTGGTATTAGTTACATGGTTTGTAGTTGACCTAATATGGTTTAATGCATGGTCAGTATATTCCATATGGGGCGAGAACGGAGCTGAAGAAAAAAATATATTCAAACCTGTTCAGAATCTGACTAATATAAAGACTAACCCAATGAGAGCAACACGTGGTTTTACGTAGTTTGAGGCATGGACTAGTGACAGAGGAAAGGATGCACGACTTCCCGGATCCACGCCTATCACTGTGGGGGGTAGCTGGCGTACCACCTGGTTATCTACAGATAGAAACAGGCATACAAAAACCAAATGTTGTCTACCGTATATACTTGCTTATAAGTCGGTTGTGTTTTTTGAGATCATTTTGAAGGATTTTGCAATTGACCTGCCTATAGTGTCGGTACATATCTTTTGCCAGAAGTCGTTGAAATTTCAATCAAAGTTACACGTATTTGCCCCTGTTCAAAAAATATTTTGATGACAATGATGCGGCAATTTGATTATTCTTTCTCCAAAAATCAATATCATTTCAATTCTCTTATTATTTACCTGTGTTCAATAATATTTTTCATATTTCTATGTCCAGACTATTGTCTTGATGATCGTCGGAATTGTTTTAAAAATTGGTACATTTCGCCGACTAGAAAAATACTGATTTCCCAAGGAGCCTATAAATCGGACATAGACTTTTGGACCAAAATTTTACTCCAAAAAATCCGACTTATAGGCGAGTATATATGGTAGTGTAGATAGGAGGAAACCAAGACTGTTCCCGACTTATAAAAAGTTCCAAGTTATAAAGCTTACCCGTAAAAACAAAATTTAAAATTTCTTGGTATCTTTGTGATAGAGACATCACTGTGGAATTTTTATCTCGTTCATGCCACTGAAAAAGAACATGTCTTCTTATGTAAGAACTGGTTAGATGTATTTGTAATGGTTTCACATACATGTATTTGATGTTTTTCTCGGTAAAAAAAAATCATTGATGGAAACACATACAAAAGCATCATTGACTTCATCAACAAAACTGTCATCTGCCAAGTCTTTTAGATATTTGGCTTTTCCTGGGGTTGTTGTCCAAATAAGACAGCTGTACTGATTGGATAACTAGAAATGGAACAGTGTCACATGATGTTAAGTATCTACACATGTAAAGTTTATAATTGATGACTTTAGTTCTTTGAAAACAATGAGAGAGTTCCAGATCACTTACTGGTAGCATAGCTATTGGACCTGTTGGAAGAAATCTCTGCCATGCAACACTGTTGTCTGAGGTCTGAAAATGTTAAAAAAAAAAGACTTCATTAAAATACTTTGTAATTGGATCCAAGTTCCAGGTACTTTGGAATCATTTCAATTCGTGGGGGCCAATGTTCGAGGGTAACCAAAATTTTGCTGGTTAGTGGGGACATAATTTCGTGGGTAACTGATAAATAATGCGAATGGTATGATATTTTTAAAGATTAAAAGGAAAATAAAACATGTTCGTGGGGACTTAAATTCGTGGGTAAAAGTGACCCATGAAATCCACGAACATTGGTCTCCCATGAACAATGATGATTCCACAGTATACAGAATCTCTAAGAATTTGCCTCAGCCTTTACGTACCCCTGAGACCTCTAGGGTAGCTACCACAGCCTGCTGTTTGTAGTCTTGTTGGAATACATGGAATTTTCCCGCCTTTCTCACAGCAGAGTTCATGCCGTCTGCTCCAATCTAAAATTGTGACATGGGAGGTAACTCATCCAAAACTTGGATTAAATAGAATATTGTACTGCCTTGTTTGATTCATTGCAAAGGAAATTTTATTTCAACACCAGTTTTTCTTTATACTAAATACAGGGAATCATCCAAAATTTTTATAGATCATGTGCATTTCTTACCCAAACATTTTCCCCATCGTTTGTATATACCCATGTCTCTTTTAATGTGCATATAACTTACCATTAATTTTGTCTGAATGTTTTGTCCTTTGTCTGTTTCTATGGTAACCCAGGTGTTTTGGTCCACACTGTCGTGACCAGGTGTAGCTCCTGGTATGATGTATGATTTAGCTGCCGTCTGATACTGAACTTCCACTTTGTCTGAGAGAGCCGACAGTCGTCGCCTGAGCGCTTCCAGAATCACATCATTCTCCACAATGTAGGCAAGATCATTCATCAGTTCTTCATCATTAAACGTGATTAACGAATCAGAGCAGGACTCCCACACCTTGATAGTCAATTTATATTTATTATTAATAATTCATTTCTCCTCCAAGTACAACAATTCATGTACAGCCTAAATCACAATGTTCATTTCCCTTTTCTGGTTTGGTCTAAATCTATTTTATTGTGAAAATACACAAAGGATAACAAACAAGTTCCTCACACCTTACAACAACAGTTCCTCACACTTATACAACAAACATTCCTCAACACCTACAACAACAAGTTCCTCACACCTTACAAACAAACAAGTTCCTCACACCTTACAACAAACAAGTTCCTCACACCTTACAACAAACAAGTTCCTCACACCTTACAACAAAACAAGTTCCTCACACCTTACAACAAACAAGTTCCTCACACCTTACAACAAACAAGTCCCTCACACCTTACAACAAACAAGTTCCTCACACCTTACAACAACAAGTTCCTCACACCTTAACAACAAACAAGTTCCTCACACCTTACAAATTTTTTCTCCTTTGCTATTGCATGTATCTTGAAAAACATCTGGTTTAAACTTGATACACAAACGACTCTTTTCTTTTCAATCTTTATTATCTTTTGGTCAAATATGTCTAATACTACCCAAGTCCTATGGTCGATCGATATACATGAAAATTATATGAGGGTAAATAGATGCTACAAAATGGTATGGAAACAATATCCCTACTAATTGACTACCCATATTGATTCAAATTAAAGAATCGCCAATGAAGAATTCTTTTTTTAAATCTTTACTTTTCAAGTCAACAAATATAAAACAAAATCTAAATTATCTTGACATAAATGATAATTGCCCAACTTTCATAAACATGTTTCTAAAACATTGAAGACACATTTCAAATTATTATGTGATTTTTTTTTTTTTGGTCAAGAATATTTCTAGGCCTAAAATTTATCTTCTTATACTTTTCTTGTTGCACTACAAGGTTGAATTAGCTTTACATAGTGTGTCTAAAAAGTGTATCTAAAATTCTGACAGTAAATATTCTCACTACTAACCTGCATACTCTTGACAGGTTGACATCGCATCTGTAAGATTTCATCCCACGCCCCTATACCTGTTTTATAAAGAAACATCATCTTAAGAACAATATAGCTACTTGCATTTTTATCTGATAAAAATATAGAAAAGCTTATTTATTTCCAGTTATTAGACTTAAGGTAGATCTCTACACCGTCATAATGGCTGACTTCCTTTTGAAACATGGATGAAAATATCAGTAACAGGGTTATATGTCAATTCATTTCCAATTTAAATGTCTAGCTGAGTAGCTCAGCAGGTTAGCATGTTGCCTACAGACCTGTAGATCGCAGGTTCAATTCCAGCGCGGGTTTTAATTTTTTTCAAATTGCTTTCAATTAAAACTGCATTTTTAGACAAAATCAGAGTGAATTTGATTTTTTTAGCCGAGTTGCAACGAGCAACAGAGTGTGCACTCGGCTTTGTTTGGTGATGGCGGCGGCGTCAACAATTAGGTTTCCGGACGATAACTCGAAAAGTTTACATCTGATTGAATTGAAACTTTGGAATATTGTTACATATCACACGAAGAGAGACCCTATTGATTTTCGGACAAATCCGTCCAAGGTCAAGGTCACAGTGACCAAAAAACTTCGCCAAAATCTGAAAATATGAGGTTTCCGACCTTAACTTTAAAGTTTAAATCTGATTGAATTGAAACTTTGGGATATTGTTGCATATCATGTAGAGAGAACCCTATTGATTTTCGGACAAATCCGTCCAAGGTCAAGGTCACAGTGACCGAAAAACTTCACCAAAAATCTGAAAATATGAGGTTTCCGGACGTTAACTTCAAAAGTTTACATCTGATTGAATTGAAACTATAGGATATTGTTGCAAATCATGTGAGAGAGAATCCTATTGATTTTCGGACAAATCCGTCCAAGGTCAGGTCACAGTGACCGAAAACTTCCCCAAAACTGAAAATATGAGGTTTCCGGACGTTAACTTCAAAAGTTAATCTGATGAATTGAAACTTTGGGATATTGTTGCATATCATGTGAGAGAGAACCCTATTGATTCGGACAAATCCGTCCAAGGTCAAGGTCACAGTGACCGAAAAACTTCACCAAAATCTGAAAATATGAGGTTTCCGGACGTTAATCAAAAATTTACATCTGATTCAATTTAAACTTTAGGATATTGTTACATATCAAGTGAAGAGAACCCTATTGATTTTTGGAAAAATCCGGCCAAGGTCAAGGTCATGGTGACCAAAAAACTTCGAAAAAATCTGAATACATGAGGTTTTCGGACGATAACTCTAAAACTTTAACTTCTGATTCAAATGAAACTTGGAAATCTTGTTGAATATCGCAGAAAAATCCGTCAAAGGTCAAGGTCACAGTGACCAAATAACTTTGAATTTTTTTTTGAAAATGAGGTTTCCGAGCAATAACTCCAAAAGTTTACATCTGATTCAATTGAAATTTGGGATATTGTTACTCATCAAGTGAGTGAAGAACCCAATTGATTTTCGGAAAAATCTGTCCAAGGCCTACAGGCCTCATGGCTCACCTGTACGGACGATTTAATATCAATATTCATAACTCTTTCTCGTAACATTTTGTTAAGACATGTATAAACAAATTTGTTTAGTTTTACTACATCTATCTAACTGTATCAAGAATATAGCCTGTGGGCCTCATGGCTCACCTGTACGAACATGAATTTAATGTTACGATTCATAACTCTTTAAATGAAAACATTTTGTTTAGACATGTATAACAAAAGTTGTTTAATTTTGCTAGTCTATCAAACCGTCCATAAAGGCCTGCAGGCCTAATGGCTCACCTGTACAGATGATTTAGTGTTGCAATTGATAATTTTTACCTCGTTGATATCTGTTATGACATTTTGAACTATAGTTGTTTATATATAAATATGCCTAAGGGCCTCATGGCTTACCTGCCCAGACAGAAAAAACTTCAAAATGTTACCTGCAACTGGCTATAGCATCTCTGATGCCTTCTGATTTTTATTTTCAAAATATTGTTTAACATATCCTCTACTTTTCATCCCATCAATTTTCTCTGTTGTAGCATTTTACCTTAAGAGTTATTAGAGCTGATTACTATGGAGCGCCAAATTAATATAAACTCAAATAATTGAAAGATATCTTTAAATAATTAAATTTTGCACACGGTCCCCCTATCTGTTCTATTACAATTTTTCAGGTTTATATCCGTGTAAACCCTAATTTACGGTTCATACCGTATAGACTGAACTTTGTACATCACAATTCTATACGTCAACAGACAAATGATCGATTCGTTATTATGACGTCGGTTGAAGCTAAATTCCTACGACATGAACTTTGACATTTATTTTGTTATTCAGAGCTTCGAAATCAAGTTTAACGACTTCAAAATTGTCGGAATTTAATTATAAGAATGACTAATATATCCGCCTAGCGGATTATATTATGTTTGCAAATAGGCAACACTGGTTCAATCTCCGGTAAACTTGAAAATTATAACAGTCATTTCTTAATTATCTAAAGATATCATTAATTCAATTATTGCTCTCTTCAATGAATTAATGCGCGCATTAAATGAATAATTGCTCTCTTAATTGAATTAATGCGCGCATTAATTCAATTAAAGAGAGCAATAAATGAATTAGCGTGTTACGCGCACTCTCATTGGCTAACTTTTTTGGTTTTCAGTGACTGAAGAGTTTGATAATACCAATAGCCAATGAGAGCGCGTGTAAAACCGTTGGGACTATCAGCGTACCGCCGAGACAATCGGCAAACCGGAAGCTGTGAGCAATTTAGACAGTGGATTTTAATCTGGGAACGAAGCATTCAGTTTTGAGGGTCAATGTCAATGTTACAGAGGGGGTGAGGTAAGGGAGTCTATAGGAGTACAAGAAGGGGTTTCCGGTAAACATTGTATGTGTTGTTTGGGCGATAAAATGGAGACAAAAGAAATATAGAGTTCTAACGGCGGTGACCTACATTTTTGATCCCAAAAAAGATGGAGACGTTGTGTTATTATATAGTATACTTTGCAAAGTTTATGAAACAACGCCTGTGGGGTGAATAATAGGATGTCATACTGTTCAACAAAACTTGTAATTTTTCATTTTGAGAATCAGCAATATATTCCACCGTACGTAATGCCCAATTCATTTCATGACAAATATTTTATTTTTCTTCTGGTTGTTGTCAGTAGAGGGTTAAATCAGCCTCTCAATTGCATCTGTCATCACACAATACTTGTAGGATATTTTATAACCTCTCAAAGCATGATTGTTTTTGCTAATTTAAATAATTTAAAAATATGGCAAGTTGTAAATAAAACAATTTCACAACCATAATGACTATCATATGTAAGTTTTCAACCCAGATACCAAAAAAAAAAATAAATATCTATTAAGAAAAAATAATATATTTCAAATGTTATCAAACACTTCAAAATCTTTAATTATCACAGACAAAACTTTGTACAAGATATAAAATTTTGTTTCTTCAGATTGACCCAGAATGCACCATTTTGAATGTTTCCTATTTTCCGGGGGAGCATACCTCCGGACCCCCCTAGCATAATCGCGTCTACAGCGCTCAACTTGATCCGCCTCAAAATTTCGTAATCTACCTTGGCTCACTATTCTTATTTGAAAACCCTGCTAAGTTATACAATATAATCTAACTTGTGTGCAGTTTATGCTTTATAATCGCGCAAAGCGGATTATATTAAGCGTAAACTGCACCAAGTTAGATTATATCGATATAACCTAGGTCAAAATTAGCTTCATTTTATAATTTAATTCAGAAAACTGCATTTAACGTTATTTTGATGAATAACTTGCGAAATAATAAGGATTTTCCATGAGGCGGACGAATTTGCCGTAGGCAACAAAGTAGAAAACACATCGTTAAAGATGCATCAGTGACACTTAATGACGTCACAAAGGGCAAGTTAGATTATACAAAATAACTGATGTCGCTCAATCTTGTTTCAGCCAATCAAATTGCTTGTAACAAGTAAAATTAAATTAACTTACGGTTTTAAAATCTTTGATGTTTACCAGGATTTTTGAAAATAACTATCGGAAAAGACTCCAATAAAATTTATGTCCTATCATACATGAATTTCAATAATTCAATGATTTTGCAAAATCTTCTGATGTCATGGAATTGCTTTAGGTCACAAAAGATGGGCTGATATAAAGTATAGTTACAATATTAATTACATAACTCCAAATAAAACTTTTTTACAATATATACATGTGTTAACTAACTTGAAAAATACAACAATTAACAAAATATGGATAAAGAACACAGCTAACGTTATCTGGACTAACAGATAAAGTATACAGCTATCATTGTCTGAGCTCACAAAGTACACAGCTAACATTATGTGAGCTTACAGATAATGAACACAGCTAACATGATCTTACTCTGAAACAGACTGACTGTTGCTGGACTAATAGCACAGGTTCTGTTACTGTATCTCTCACTCAAGCGAAAATTCTTCTTTTCTGGTGCCGACTCTAGAAGTATTATTCTCTTGTCTTGTAGGTTATCAGCGTGTCCTAAAGGTGAAAAATGTCAAAACATAATGAACTCTTTGACGTAATCTATCAGAACTATAAAAAACAAGCATTCTGAGAGTATTGCATAGCAAAACATAGTCCCCTACCGATTATGCAAATTATTGGACTGCAACAATATTCTAAATTCATTATGTAGGCTATATCATACTTATGGTAAAGGGGAATATTGGTGAGCCTGGATAGGACAAGGGCCATATCTTAGTAAAAAATGAATAGATTAAATCCAAATCTGATTTTGATCTGTAGTCCAAGGGCCACAACTCAGTGAACAAGATGTGTTTGTGAAACACTGATGCCCCCGGATTCCACATGCCAGTGAAAGGGGCTTGCCAAAAGGATTACGCATGTGAAATATGAAAAATCTATCACTTACCATTCAAAAGTTTTGACCAATGTTTAAGTTTTTGAAAGTAGGTCAAACTTCAAGGTCAGGAGGTCAAAACTTTTGGTAGGCTTGTCATAAGGACACACATGTGTAATATGAAAGTCCCATCACTTGCCATTCAAAAGTTATGGCCAATGTTAATGTTTTTATGCCCCTTGCCAAAACTCGATCTTAATCTGTAACTTGGTATGGCAAAGCAATGTACCAAATATCAAATGAAATCTGCAAGCAGTGAGAAAAAAGTGCGGAAAACTGATAATTTATGAAATTTTCCAAGTCCAAGGGCCATAACTCAATGAAATATGGATCGATCGAAACCAAACTCAAATTTGATCTGTAACTTGGTATGGCAAAGTAATGTACCAAATATTAAATTAATATCTGCAAGCGGTGAGGAAAAAAAGTGTGGAAAACTGATTTACCGGACTGACTGAGGACAGACGGACGGACGGACAGACAGAGTGCAAACCTAAAGTCCCCTTTGACTTCGTCGGTAGGGGACTAAAAAAATATAGACACATAAATAAAAGTAAATTACAGGCACTTCAAATGCAGTAAACACAAAATTGTTCTGATAAATTAGGGAATAATCTTCTGCAGATTGAGTTTTACTGGCTCCACTATCTAGTGCATCGTTGGTAAAATGGATGTCTGCAATTGTTAAATCAACGGTTGCAAATAACAAATGAGACCATAGTTATTCCCATTCTAATTCAATGTATGCATATTGATTGATTTTTATGTCTTATTTCATTGAGTTTTGCCTTGTTACATAAAAATAAGACACAAAATTGTTGAGGCTGGCAGAGTTTGATCACCAGTGGCTAAGTTGCTAAGTTGGTAACTAAAGCATTCTGGGGCCCTGTGTTTAAATCCTTGTCTGGTCCATTGCATTTTGATGCCATACAAATGCCCCTGGAACTGACAGATGAAGATGCCTACCAGGGGAAAAAGATGCTGGGTTGATGTCTCAAGTGTGCAGACACTTAAGGAGGGGGGAATGTGAACATTCAGCTGGGGTCAATCCCCGGTGGAGAGTTAGCTCAGTTGGTAGAGCACCTGACTAGAGATTCAGGGGCCCAGGGCTCAAATCCTGGTCTGCTCTGTTGCATTTTCTCCCTTCCTGTTACAAAATGTTTATGTTTGATGCTATGTTTTTGCATCATTCTATTAAAGACGTCTCCATCTTTTTAATTCTCCTTTAATAGCCTTAAACATCAGTGCATTAACCAACCAAAATGCAAATTACAAAACAGTTGCATTAGAATGTGATTTAAAGCAGTTTTTGGTGTGCCAAAGCAAGTATTGTATGCTCTTCCTTAGTTTGTGATAGATGTCACACTTTCTTTCCACATTAAAGTGCAAGATGGTCATGAGTAAAGATACGATTTTCATTCAAAATATAATTATAATAAAATTAGAAATTGATAAGTAAGAGAAGCAAGTATGTCGCATAAATATGCTCCAAGTGATTAGAGATTAATCATGGATGACAGACTGACTTGGTCTTTGTTATGTAACAGAAAGAAAGGAAATTAATACAATGGACTATACCGGGATTATAGAACCCTAGCCCCTCATGAGTGTCAGGTGCTCTACCAATTTTCCAAGCTACCTCTGGCCACCAGCGATCGAACTTAGAATAGAATAGAATAAGATTTATTTAAAGTCGGTATGCAAAAGCAACAAATACAACACAAGCTCCAGAGAGCTTTTAACCGACTTGGCTGACTGCTACAGTAAATTGTAACATGTTTTATGGTGTGACCATTGAGAGGAGCGAAGCCCCTTGACATCTTGAAACACAATTCTAGACATGATATGAGAAAGCTGTTTGGGGTGTCATCTCAATGTGATATTGAAATAACCTCATGAAATGAAAACATGGCCATACATTCAATCAGAAAATATATAAATATACAATACAAATTAAAGTTCTCTTCCTGCAGAGTTATTGGGAGTGTCCTCGACCCTAATAGTCTTTGTATATATGAACAAACATTCGTGAAAATTCCCAGAACATGCTAATACAGCGACAGTGTTGTACACAAAAACAGTTTAACTATTACCTAGTGCACACGCCATTGCAGTGCCAACCATCCCTCCTCCAGATATAACAATGTCTGCCTTTTCATTGCTAGAAGAATGTAAATTTCTTGAAGCAACTGTATTCACAATTCTAGCTGTAGTTAAATTACACAACTTGCAATGTCTAAGGACATTGCATGCCATTTTTAGCGTCTGTAAAAATTTTAGAGTTGTTCCCCTTTAGTCTGCACGTACCTGTCTTTTATTTGTAGCGTTGATAAATAGTATTGTAATTAATAGATTGATATTTGTATTGTATTAGATCAATTAATAAAAATAAAAATTTGATATGTAGATTTAATACAGTGCAATTTTCAAATACAATTGACCAATGAGAATGTGTCCTTTTCGCTTTCTGCTGAACACATGGCATAGTTTGTGGAACATGGCAACAACTCACGGTTTGACAGTTTTGGCACATTCATGCATCAAACCCCCAAGAAATCCAAAAACTGGACTCTCTTCAACGTTGCATGAGAGAGCAAATGCATATCACACATTCATCCTGCAAAACGCAGACAGAGATATCGAAGCAAACGGCAATGATCAAGAGGACTACGAAGAGCTGGGTAGGTCTGGTCCTGTTTACACTAACCCCGCGATAGATGATATTTCCTCTCAGCTTCAGGATCTTGATGACACTGAGTTTTATCAGAAACTTTTGCAGCTGAAAAATGAACACAAAAAGACCTTGTATTTATGTGAGCAACTGTACAAGAAAAAGGTGGGAGATGAACCCCAATCCGATGGGGTTCTTGACAATGTGCCAACATCATCATATATCCATTTAAATGACAGACGGGAAGATGATAGACCAGAGGATAGGTATGTTCAAAGGGATGTATATCATACTGCAACTAGCGCCAGTAAACCACCAACTGGACGTCAGCAATTCCAAACTTCACCATCAGCAAAAAAGGCAGGCTTTAGTACTATGCCTCTACCCCGCCCAAGCTCAGCACCAGTCTATAGAAGGAGGGGTTCACTAACAAGGAGCTTAGAGGAAGAAGTTTGGGCCAAAATTGCTTCGGAGAGAGGTATACAACGTGAAAGTGTTGATTCTGATACAGACTTAAACACTGAAAGACTGTTAAAAACGTCTGACAATTTATTGAGAAATTCAGACGATGCAGAATTAGAAGCAGCAATGACACGCATTGGAGACATGTGGGGAAATTTTTCAGTCGAAGACTATGCTCCTAGGAGGCAATTAAGGGAACGGCCATCATCAGCTTCCGTTACAAGGAAAGAAAAAGAAAAGAAAGAAAAAGAATGGCGACATCGAATAACCATTCCTAAGCCTTTCAAGATGACCTTAAGAGACTCCAGCAAAGAGAGAACTAAAAGTAAAATCCAGCTAGAGCATGAACAAAAACTCATGGAGGAGAAAATACAAGAGGAAATTGAGTGTCAGAAAAAGTTCAAAGCGCAGCCTGTGCCAGCTCATGTCTATCTTCCTCTGTATGATGAGATCAATGAGAAGAATGAGGCACGAAAAAGATATATAAGGCAGTACAGCCAGGATTTGCTCAAGTCTCAAGAAAAGCCATTCAAATTTCTCACAAGAGAAAGAGAAAAAGAAAAGCATACTCGAACATACTCTGCTCCTGTGGAGAGAGATGATCTTACATTCAAAGCCAAGCCTGTTCCAGGATATTTGTATGACTCATCCATTGATGAACAGTTGAAAGAGGAGGAAGAGTATCGCAAAATTAGGATTAAGCTACGAGCGGAAGAGTTGTATCGCAAGTCCAGAATGCCAGAGAACATGGAAGTGAGGCAAAAAATCAAAGAAATGAAAACCAAAGAGAAAAAAATAAAAAGTAAGAGGAAAAGTGCGTCTGCGAATAAAGTGAAGCATGAGGTGCCCGATTACGAGGAATTGTACAGGCATTTTCAGAAAGAGTTGTTGAGAAGAAAACAAGAGAGAGAGGGAACTGTGGTGAAACCTTTCAAACTAAGCACAGCAAGTACATTGAAAAAGGAAAGAGTCTTGGAGGATATGAAGAGAGATGAAGAAGTACTGAAAGAGAACAGATGGCCGTATATGACACCCAGGTCAACTCCCAGAAAAAGCCTCGGTAAATCACTTTATCTTATACCGGTAGTTGTCAAATATACAAAGTTAATGAAAATAATTGTTCAATGCATTAAAGTTTGTTTTGTTTTTAAATTTCTTCTTTGACAAGATCAAAGTAGCATTACAAAGGCTTACCTAATAATTATGTAGTTTGTTGTGCTGTATCTGGAACTTTCAGCAAGGATTTAATTTTGGCATTAATAGTGTTGAGATCATAAAATTAAATATCTTTAACAATTGCCAAATCAGGAGTAATAGTAAAGTATCTCTCTTTGAATAATAATTAATAAAGTTTAAAATTAGCTCTCACTAAAAATATACACGTATTTAATGGAAAAATCATTCAATTTATGACTCGCTAAAAATTCCATATACCGTAGTTATTTATGAAGGATTTTCAGTAGGATCTGTTTTAATAATTGCCAGTCTGTGAAAGGAAGTCTAATCATGCACATTTTACGAGACTTTATTTCTGCAATCTTGCCTTGTTTATCAGAGAGACAAGTTTTACAAATGTTTATCCACTGGTATGTTTATAGGTTAAGTTATTCAAAGATACCTTTATTTCACATCAAGGACATTGAAATAAAATCTTATAGATATAAGTGCTTTATAGTACGAGATGTATGCTTTGATTGACATGCGATTGGATAATGATTAATGGCATTTTCTCTTGTTTCAGGTTTCTTGTCTAATTCACTAGACTCTTTACCTTCCCGTTCTACAAAAGCGACAGATTTGAGAAATGATTCCACAAAGTAAGTTTCTGACACTATTATTTGAAAATTAATCCTGTATTTACATTTATATGATAAGTATTGATGGATCGGATTTATTGTCAAGTGTAAATGCTGTGTATTTGTTTGTATTTATACTATATCAAACATTAAATGCTGACTTTAGAAAAAATAAGCACTGAAATTTACATGTACAAGGCTTGTGATCTCAGTACTTTACTGAATGTGTTTTATGACTTGAATTGCAGATGTAAGACTGGTATCTTAAAAGACAAGGATCAGCTGGAAATAGAGCAGGACAGAAAGAGAAGAATTAACGAGATGAAACTACGGAGAAGCATACAGGAACGCACGGGAGCAGACATGCAGCCATCTCTGGAAGAAAGTACACTCCGGAAGCTGAGAGCTTGCAGGTGAGGCATGAAAGCATTTTCTGATACTTCAGTCATCCATGGATGAAGGAAGCACTTCAGCATTGCAGTAAGTACACCCTGCATCAACTTGTAATGGGTGTATTATTAAAAGTACTGTTTTTGGTAACCTTGTGCTACCAGTACTTACTATGCTTTTACCTTTCATGATAATTGTACAGATTTAAAGTTGGGTTTTTCTTAAAAATCAAACTAAAGTGAAAAATCCACACATACAGAAATTGTTTCTATTCTTTTTGTTAAATTTTTTTCATGATAGACTCGGTGTCAAAATAGGACTAAAAATAAGGAAAGAATGATATCCATAAAAGGATTTCATGTTTCTCATATCCTTGATATAAACTTTTATCAAATCATGATATGTTTGCCTTGGTACAGTTTATTAGGGCCCCGCCGAGTATCGGCGGGAGCCCTATAGTAATCAGCTTTTCCGTCCGTCCGAAACAGTTTTTGCGCTCTAACTCAAAAGGGCTTTCACCAATTAATATGAAACTTTAGGACAGTGTAAATATCTATTGAGGTCAGCTCCCTTTCGATTTTGGAAAATTTCTGATATTACGTTTCAGAATTTCTGAAAATGGAACTTTTTTCATGAAAAAGTCACAAACAGTTTTCGCGCGATAACTCAAAAAGGCTTGCACCAATTAATATGAAACTTTAGGGCAGTGCAAATATCCATTGAGGTCAGCTCCCTTTCGATTTTGGAAAATTTCCGATTTCACATTTCAGAGATGTGGAACTTTTTTTTATGAAAAAGTGTGTTTTTCAGTTTTCACTCAATATCACTAATCAGATTGAAACTTTGAGAAGTTTTGGAAAAATTTCTGATTTTCCATTTTCGAGTTATGGAACTTTATTCATAAAAGAAGGGAAGTAACTAAAACATGTTTGCGGAAACTTGTATGACAGTTTCGGAGAGTGTTAGAATTCTTATCCCCTTGTAACTGGTTGTGGAGAGAATATAGCAGCACTGCTGCGAGTCCATACGACTGTGTGTGTGTATGTGTGTTTGCGTATGGAACTCTGTGAACAAGACAGAAGCAAGGGTATTCATCAGAGGATCATCAAACCTTGCACACATGTTTCCTATGGAGAGAGGATGTACCTTACTGATTTTCAAGGTCAGGGTTCAAAGGTGACTGTTTGCTAAAAATTTTGTAAACATGATGATCAGAGGATCACTAAACCTTTTATAAATGTTACCTATGGAGAGAGAATGAACCATGATGATTTTCAAGGTCAAGGGTCAAAAGTCAAAGGTCACTATTGAGTACTGCCTAAAAGCATGTGAACAAGGTAGAAGACACAGCATCCATCAGAGGATAATCAAACCTTCCACAAATGTTGCCCATGGAGAAAGTATGAAACCAACTGATTTTTAAGGTCATTGATCAAAGGTCAAAGGTCACTATTGACTATTCCTTAAAAGAATTATCTTGCGAATGTGATATCAGCAAGGTCAATCATCAGAGGATCACTAAACCTTCTACAAATATTGTCAAGGGTCAAAGATCAGAGTCAATATTGATTAATGCCTAAATATTTTTGTGAATTGATGGAACTTAATTTAATACGTCAACCAGTGGGGCCCTCTGTGATGTTGCCACATCACATTTTTTCTAGTTTTTCCTTAATTTCCCTGCAGAATCTAATGATGTGATGAGGTTAGAAAATCTTACACAAACCTTTGAAGTGTTGTTCAAAAGAAACCAAAGACTATAACAGAATATGTTTTTATTCCTAGCATCACTCTCAGTTCTCAGTTTTGTACATTACAGGGAAGCTGAAAGAGAGAGAATAGAACAGTATGAGAAAGAGCTTGCAGATATGAAAGAGAGAGTGGAACGACGGCCTCTGTTAGTGGAAAGACAGTCACAGGTTGGTAGTGTGTGTGATAAAGACATAGTTTTAAAACTTTTGTGAGCACATTTTCATACTTGTTCTCTGAATCATTATAAAACCTTGATGAAATCATTCTCGTACTCAAATGAAATACATGCTCATGATTATTTTTAAGTATGCTTATAAGGGCTTGCTCAGTAAGAGAAATACATTGTAAAAATAAGAACATGGCTGCACGTAGATAAATATATATGCATCGAGTATGTGTTTGAGTATGAGTACAGTAAAAGTTTGTACATGGACAATGAAACATAAATGCCAAACAATTCAACAACTGATTTTTTCACAGGTGAATGCTAAGAACGCAGTGAACAAGAAATATTCAGCGACCTTGAAGAGCGTGGGACTGGACGAAGAGTTTGTGCAGACTCGTAGCTCCCAGGCAGGAAGTGTCAGGGACGATTCGGCAGACGATTATGATGATGATTTCGATGCCACCTACAGCAAAAGCAAGGACGAGAGCCTCGAGGCTGAATCCTAGTCGCTCTTACTCCATAGATTTCTCTTTACAAGTCAGCAAACCCTTCTCCCTTCATTGCAATGGTTGTCTAGATTGGCGACCGTTTCTCGTACATTTTCAATTTATAATTTTCAGAAAATTAATGCATTTTGTCCAGAATTTTGTCAAATTGTAAGCTATATTACGAATTGCTTTGTCAACTTTTACTTAAAAGTATGTGTAATAATGACAAAATTGAAGTTTTAAGAGATTTCTTGAATTCAATGCTTCATAATTTCGATGATAGCTGGTTTGAGTTAGAGTGTGCACTAATATATCAGGAAAAAATAGACACGGAAATTTATTCTAAAATTCTCATAAATGGAAATAGTTAAAGATTAGTTATTGTAGTTTAGGAAAATGAATATTATTGTGCATTTATTAAGAAAAATAGTAAAGCTAGAATCAATGAAGTACATGTATTAGTAGACATTTAACAATGGGTTTTTTTCTCAAGAATTTTACACATCACTAGGAAATGAAAATAAAAACTGCATCACTGGCATTTGTCCAAGCTAAAAAATATGAGCTGTTTTTCGTGCGTATAATTGTTATGTGCACATTATTAGAGTCATCGTGCAACACTGGTGAGGCAAAAACTAAAAGGAAATAGGGAAATAGATCTGACATGATGGGATACCTGTCTTTTATGTTATTATGTATGATAGTCAGGTATGAATGTCTTTGCTGATGGCACCCAGTATTCTAATTACTGGTAAAAATTAATTACTACATAAAAGAGATAGCAGTATATGTAGACTTTAAAGTTTGGATTCTGTTTCATGATTTAATCATTACTGGATGTGAAAAAGGGGCTCAACATCAATTATTCAGATTCCTAGAGACATTTTTCTCCAGAAAATGTAGTGTTGTTATTTTTATTGGGTTATATCCCAGCTGTTGGTTTTTCTTGATATTTACATTTCAGAATTGTTATTTTTTAAAAGATTTGTTTATCATATATGAAATTGTTATACTGAATTTCTAGTTATAATTTTAATTTATTCCCCAACAAAACATTGTTAGATGTAGAAATGAGGTTCATTATAACTAAGACAAAGTGTCTTTATTTACATTGTAAAACTCCGTCCACATTCCATAAGACATTGAGTTTTTATAAATGATCATGGACATGCAAGTCTTAGGTATTCAGATGCTTGATCTTTGTCATTTTAATGTTTAAATTCGAATTCATATCATTAATGTTTGAGATTTTTATTTACATTTTAAACACTATTAACACGATATCCATAAGCTTGCACACCCATGACATTCAATGGAATGTCCCATTACAGCAGTGTGATATCATGCATAGATTAGTCTATTATTGATGGAAATGTTTATTTATTTCTTTGTACTAAAAATATAGAAACTGGCAATTATTGGTAGTTGTATAATAAAATGTGATACGTACTTCAGAATTTTTACTTCAGACTTTATTTGAACTACAGTCAAACTTCGTTGGGACTTAGAAAAACATTTGATATATCTGTGGATTCATTAAAATTATCAAGGGTAAAAATACTTAAAAAATAGGTGGCTGGGACTTCCAAATCACTTTGACATAGCCATAGTATTCAAGGTATCAGTGCTAGAGATACTGAGGTTCAACTGTATTTACATTCATTTCCAAACAAATACACAAACACACAACCTATTGCAGCAACGTTTTTATCCATCATCCATGACTGCATGGCAAACTAAATTGAAAATGTTCAGCTTTTTCTCTGGCATGGCTGAACCAATATTGGTATATAACATTTATGAGTCAAGGGGAACAAATATTGTGATTTTCGTGGTCTCTGCCCCCCTGAGGGATGTGGTCAAAACCATCAATTCGAAAATTAAAGTTATCTTCAACAAGTTGTGTAACAGTTTGTGAAACACTGGTGCCCCTTTACAGCACTACCAGTGGAAGGGGCTTGTCATAAGGAATACACATGTGAAATATGAAAGTTTGTCATTCAAAAGTTATTGCAAATGTTAAAGTTTTTGAAAAGAAGGTCAAAGTTCAAAGTACAAAGGTCAAAAATTTTGCTACCTGTGGAAGAGNACAAAGTTCAAGGTACGAAGGTCAAAAATTTTGCTACCTGTGGAAGAGGCTGGTAACAAGAGGCAACTTCGATTCGTACCCAAGTACGAACTCAAGGTATCTGGAGTTGCAACCGAATGGGGAGAATTCCAACTCTTATGTGACGTATTGCGACCTTTGAACTCTACCCAATTAAGCCTGCTTCTATGAGCAATATTTCAGTTTTGTAATGGTACTGCATATGTGTCAGTTTTCAAACAATACGAGTAATTAACAACGAAGACCTAACCCGAGTATAAACGAAGTCGCCCAAGGTATACACCTTTGAAATATGAAAGCCCTATACTATCACTTGCCATTGAAAAGTTTTGGGCCAAGTGTTAAATTTTGAAAAGTAGGTCAAAGTTCAGGGTCTGCTACCATATACCATTGAAAAGGACTTGTCATAAGAATACAAATGTGAAATATAAAAGTCCATTCAAGGGTTATGGCCAATGTTAAAGTTTTTGAAAAGTTGGTCAAAGTTCAAGGTCAGGAGGTCAAAAATTTTTGTACCAGTTGATGAAAGCCCTATCATTTACCATTGAAAAATCATGGCCAATGTTAAAAAGTTTTTGCAGACAAACGGACAGGTCAAAAACTGAAATTTTGCCCCTGAGTTAAAGATTCCGGGGGCATAAAAATCTTGACTCTTGGATGTCAAATTGTTGGCATCATATAATGAGGCCTTTTCAAAAATTGAAATTCATGACTTCAGAGTTCATGCCCCAGAGTGGAGCTAGGTTTGTTGGATTAAACCGTTAAGCTTATGATGAATTTACGCTCGTTGTGAAGTGATAATTATTCTGCTATGATTGGTTGGTTGGTTGTTTTAATGTCCTATCGAATAAATGTACCAATTTAAAAATGCCAACGAATTTCAAAAAATGCCAACGAATTTCAAAAAAGCTATTGTACGGCCATAAAGTTAAGCCGTCAAGGCATGACAAAGGACGAATTAAAAAATTACAGACCTGTTTCAAACTTACCTTTTCTATCTAAAATATTGGAAAAAGCGGTGGCAGCTAGACTTGAAACACATAAACACTTACCAGCTTCACGACACGTGCAATCTGCCTACCGAAATTGTCACTCAACTGAAACGGTCTATTACGGGTGCACCCCGATATTACCTTGGCACTGGACGGAAATGCATGTGTTGCACTCGTGATGCTTGATCTTTCAGCTGCTTTCGATGTTATAAGACCATATACTAATCGAGCGTATGGAGTACGCATTTGGTTATCAGGACCAGCTCTGTCTTGGATAAAGTCTTATCTATCTGATCGAAGTCAACAATTGCTGTTGGATCTACATTGTCCAAGGAGTCTCTACTTCACTGTGGAGTCCCACAAGGTTCTGTTTTGGGACCTCGTCTATATTGCATGTTCTCCAAACCAATCGGAGAAATTTGCCGGAAGCATGAGATATGTGTTATCATTGTTAGCCAGATGACACTCAAGTAACCTGATCATAAATCCGAAGGACAGCGGGATGACATTACGGATAGACTTGAACGGTGTCTTTCTGATATAGAAAACTGGTGCAAAAACAACATACTGAAGCTGAATCAGGAAAAGACAGAGCTTATCATCTTTACCCAAAACATAAATCTAATGAATTTTCTGGACGTCAACTGGCTTTGTGGATCTGTCATTACTAACGCCGCCTGGTTAAAAATCTTGGAGTGTTTTTGACAGCAAGCTTAGTATGGAGTGTCAAATAAATTCAATGACTAGATCCTGTTATTTCCATCTTCGAATATCGGTAGAATAAGATCCCTTATAACAGAGGATGCATGTAGGACACTCGTTAATCACTAATTACATCCCGACTTTATTATGGAAATGCACTTCTTTTATGGTGTAAATTCCGTATCCTTGCAAAAGTTGCAGAAAGTACAAATACTGCTGCCAGACTGGTGACACGTTCGAGAAAACATGAGCACATTACACCGATTCTCATGACGCTCATTGGTTACCTGTGGCGTATCGAACGATATATAAAGATCATCTTGTACACCTTCAAGGCTCTACAGAAAACAGCCCCAGTATGCATCCAGGAACTGTTCAGGTCTATCGGCCACATCGGACACTACGGTCTGGGGATTCAATGGCTTCTAAAGCCACGCACTCATAGTAGACGTTATGGTGATAGAAGGTCGATGTGTCCCTCACCACACTGGAACTGTCTCCCAAAAGATCTTCAGTTCGAAGTATCGCTTCCTGTTTTCAAACAAAAGCTAAAAAACATATCTTTTTAAGCTTGCCCTTTGATTTATAATGTACTATTTTACATGCATCCAGTTGTTTTATGAAAAAAATGTCTTACTTCTATTTTGAACTTTAGTTTAATATTGTTTTATGTCTTGTTCTTGGTATTATTTACAGTCCATTTGTTTTCATGTTAAGCGCTTTAGGGTAATTGATTAATAGGGCGCGTATTTAAATATAGAATAATAATAATATAATAATAAATGCCTGCCACAGCACACTACCTATGTTTATGTCTTAGGCAACTCATAACCTCAGTTACAAAGCGAATGTTCTACAACTGACCAGTCACTATGATATAGAAATAATGAAAATTTATTGGCTATATCAAAGTTCAGTTATAACGAACTGTTTTGGTTACCTCTGGAGTTTCACTATAATTGTGTCTCACTGTATATCTTTGAAACTTTTTGAACATCAAGGAGGGAAAATGCTTGCATGATTACAAATGAACGTTGATCCCTCTGCTTAAAATCATTACCCTTAAATTGGGTTCAGGCCTCAGAATGGGGCCAAGTCAATCATAAATCTTCAAAATGACCAGGTTGCTTTAAAATATGCTACATGTATCAAAGAGACAGCAGTGCATGATAATAATAAACTGATGTAAAATGTATCTTCAAATTCAAAAGGTACATGGTCTGAAAATTATCAAGTAAAAGCTTTGAGAAGATTTGCCCTGGTTATATACACAAAGTAGGTAGGTACAATGCTTAAAAATTGACAAAAGTTCAACTACATGTAAATTTTTTTTACAAATTTTTGATCACTAGCTTCCAAAAAGACACATGCACATCTTCAATAACGGCTGTACAAGGTCTGAAGGACATCAAGTAAGCGCTGTAAGAGGAGTTGATTACAAAAATAGGTATGCGCGGTCTATTCACAATCTGATTTTAAACTAGTCTAAGATGTGTCGGTACGCAACGAATGTCCCCGCTGGCAGCAAAGTTTATCTCTGACCCTTGAGAGTATATATTGTTCACCTTTCATTCACATCTACATGTTGTGANTTAACCCCTAGACCACTCTAGCTATACACCGATTCAACATATTTATTTCAAGATTGGTGAATATAGCAGGCCTACCAAATGCACATCTACATGTTGTGACTTTAGTTGTACCAAGCTTCATTGAAATCCTCCAAATGGTTTAAGAGGAGTTGTGAAGACAAGATGATACTGCTTACACAAAAAAATCCCAAGTGCAGGGCAATAACTCCTGTAACTAAAAAAAAGTTATGCTGGTTGAGGCATTAAATATGATAGCAATTAACTTTGATCTTTGACCCTTGTCAATATTTGTGGGATGTATATAGTGATCCTCTGATGATTGCCCTTGCTTCTCAAGATTTTTTTTAGTAACAGTCAATAGTGACCTTGACCTTTGATCACAGACTTTGAAAATCAAGATTTCATCCTCACTCCATGGGCGACATTTGATAATTCTCTGATGATTGTTCTTGCTTCTATAATCTTCACAAGATTTTAACAGTCAACAGTGACCTTGACCTGTGATCCTTGACCTTGAAAATCAATACAGTCCATCCTCTCTCCATGGGCAACATTTTGTGGAAGGTTTATGATCATCTGATGAATGCTGTGTTCTACTGTGTTCACAAAATTTTAGGTACCGGTAGTACTCAACAGTGACCTTGACTTTTTAACCCTTGACCTTGAAAATCAATATAGTGCATCCTCTCCTCATAGGTAACATTTTTGGAAGGTTTAGTGATCCTCTGATGCATGCCATTGCTTCTAGCATGTTCATAAAATTTTGTGCAATAGTCTAGTGACATTTGACCTCTTGAAAACCCTCAGGGAACATCCTCTCTCAATGGGGAACGTGTGGAAGGTTTGATGATCATCTAATGAATGCCCTTTCTTTAACCCTGTTTACAATATTTTGAGGCAATAGTAAATAGTGATCTTGATTTTTGACCCCTGACCTTGAAAATCTATAGGGTTTATCCTCTCTTCATGGACAACACTTGTGGAAGGTTTGATGCCTCTGATGAATACTCTTGCTTCTATCTCTTTCACACAGTTGCTTTTATCTTGTTCACAAGGTTCCATGCACACACAGACACAAATATATATATATACATACAGTCGCATGGACTCACAGCAGCGATGCTATATCCTCTTCACAACTAGTTACGAGGGGATAAAAATTTTAACTCTCCAAATCTTTCATGTAAGCTGCTAAAAACATTTTTGAGTTACTGTAGATCACTTATTTTTCGCGAGTATTTTATTTCGCGTTTACACAGTCTGGTGTTTATTTGCGAATACAATAATTCACGAGAACACAGTTAAAAATAACTTATATTTCGCAAAAAGATTATGATCATAATGTCACTAACTGTGTACGTCTTTGTAATAAGTACCGTTATTGAAATGAAGCTATCGATCTATTCAAATGACCAGTTTATACCCATGCTTGCTATTGGTAATTACTTGAGTAGTTTTTACTAACTGATTGAAGACGACGCCTCCATGCTGTGCCTCGTGGCAATCGTAATGGCAGGAGTTTGATTTGTTGGTTTGTAAAGTGATTATAGCTTAATGTAATGTTTAGAAAAGAAACATATCTGCAATAAATTTTGTATAAAAGTTTTATTTTATTAACATTGATGCTCACTATGGATACCCCCCTCTTACCCCAATCTCCCGTAGGGTATTGTTAACTGTTCAAGAATTTGATATAGAAATCATATTGCTACCTTTATGTCCAGAGAGCTTGACCTTTGAACCCCAAATTCGATAGGGAACATCTTTGTCCCATGGGTAGTTTATATGCAGATTAAGGTGACCCTAGGTGGAAAGGATTACACTTAAGAGCCCAAAAACCATTTTCCTACTTCAATGTCCAGTGTGCTTGACCTTTGATGTTTTGACCCCAAAATCAATAGGGAACATCTTCGTCCCAGAAGTATTCCATATGTATGATATGGTGACTCTAGGTGGAAAGGATAACACTTTATAGCCCGGAAACCATTTTGCTACTTCATTGTCCAGTGTGCTTGACCTTTGGACCCCAAAATCAATAGGGAACATCTTCGTCCCAGAAGTATTCCATATGTATGATATGGTGACTCTAGGTGGAAAGGATAACACTTTATAGCCCGGAAACCATTTTGCTACTTCATTGTCCAGTGTGCTTGACCTTTGGACCCCAAAATCAATAGGGAACATCTTCGTCCCATAAGTAGTCCATATGTGCGATATGGTGTCTCTAGGTGGAAAGGATAACACTTTAGAGCCCGGAAACCATTGTGTCTACAGACGGACGGACAGACAGACGGACGGACAACCCAATTCCAGTATACGCGTACCCTCCTCCACAACGTTGTTGCGGGGGGGGTGTATAATTACTAATTGCACAGGTTCACGTAATCTGATGGTGATGGAAAATGTTGAATAGCGTTGTTTCTGGTGTGCGGTACACATATAAAGAAATAAATTTCAGATTATCTGTAATGAATATATTTGCAAAAGGTAGAAATTAGAATTCACGAACGACCCGTCTCGTGAATTAACGTGGAAATAAATTTCTCACGAATAACAAGTGATATACAGTACCCCCCCTTTTTGTTTATAAATAAAGTTCTATATTAACTCGGAGATGGAAATTAAATCAGAAATGTTCAAAAATCGAATGGGAGCTGGCCTCAATGGATATTTGCACTGTTCTAAAGTTTCATATTAATTGGTGCAAGCCCTTTTGAGTTATATGTTTATGAGACAGACAAGCTGATTACTACATGTATAAGACTCCTGCCAATACTCGGCTGAGCCCTAATAAAATACATCAGAGATAACGGTTAAAATAGTTCTCGTGAAAACTGTTTCTGACGGACAGAGGATGGATGGACGGACGGAAAAGCTGATTACTATAGGGCTCCCGCCAATACTCAGCGGGGCCCTAATAAACGTTGAACATCCCTCCCCTTCCCACATCTTTCATTGAAATCTTCCAAGGGGTTGCGAAGACAAAATATTGGGACAGAGACATTTTATGGTGGGGACATAAAAATCAGATCCCCTCACACCGTCACTAGGCATAATAAATCAAGACATGCTCAATGGCAAAGTTCAACTACATGTATATATGTAAATTTTCCAAAAAATGTCCAATCACTTTCAAAAATACACATACACAATGAGCAGTGGAAGGATCTTAAATAAAGGTTGCAATGATCTTAATGTTTGGTGTGACACATACATTAATTAACTGATCAAAGTTTGATGATTATAGGAGCTAAAGAGGATTTTGCTGAAGGTCACAGTGACCTAACTTTGAAGTATGAAAAACTTCACCTGCTGACAAAGTTTGATGATTCCATTGCCTTGTTCACACGGATGCATGCGCATTAAATTTTACTTCGCATTTAATTTAATGCGTTCAGTAAAATAATGCGGATCAAATTAATTTGATTTAAATTGCGTTAACAAGGCGGTAATGCGAAGTAAACTAAAGCGAAATAAATTCGCAAGCAATTCTGGTGAGGGGGCAAAAAAAAAAAAAAGGAGGGGGGGGGGTAACAAAGAAAAATCTTGTTACATAGATATCTCTCGATTTCCCCACAAAATTTTAACTTTTACCAATAAAAAAAAATACTTTCCATGAAGTTGATTTTGGTTAAGCATTGTATTTTTTAGTTGAAAGACAATATATTTAGC
>CAJDSM010000373.1:28550-40667 GCA_903981925.1 Ostrea lurida
GGAACCTTGTTTAAGATCAGAAATTAGGCATACAAAAAACTACTACTGACAAATTTGTGAAAATTGTGGATCTTATGTTTGTGATTCTTCTGCAGGAGTTTGCTGGCGAAGACAACTCAGGACGTTTTTCATGGAAGGAGAGGTGAGCTAGCCAATTAAACAAGCACAGGAGGAAAAACGCAAAGATCCAAATGTCTGTGCCCGGAATCTGTGGGACCTCACGAAATTCAAGGACATGCAGGATAAACAGCTTGTAATATACCTGGTATCTTCTCCAGTTTTGCGTGGCAGCAGTGCGGGTTAAACCTTCACTTTAAAAGTATTTCTCATCAGAAAGATGGCGGAAGACTGAACATTTACCCCTGAGGCCGGGATGATGGTTATTACAGAATTCAACAGAACCCTCATTAAGTTGATTTCGGATTCAAGTCGTCTCGTGTAGTTGAATGTCAAATACAGAGCATAGCTAAGTATGGCATTGCAAGTTGTTTATCAGAGCTCCGATTTCGCACCTGCTGGGCGAAAAGAGAGACAAATTTACCAACATCATCATGAATTTTTTCTTGTATTGTTAAAATGATCTTTTGTGTCTCTACATTATTGGAATTTTGATTTAAGGAGAGAGAGAGAGAAAAAAAAAAACTACAACATTTTTCAAAATTGTTCGAGAGATTTTGATTGTATTCAGTTTTATGAGAATTTCTTGTACTTATATGAACATTGTATGTAGAGTTCTGAGTATTGTTCTGATTAACAAAACGGCATAATTTTTATGTTTGTGATTGTTTCCAACGTGAGAATGGTTTGACATTTAAGGTTTGTTTTTTTGGTTTTTTTCGTCTGGGGATCAGTTACTCACAACAAAAATATGTGTTGTTCATGAACTATTACTATTGTCCATTATGGTGCAATAAAGCTTCTTATGGTGAATATGCTTTTTCTTATGAAAAAGATATGTATATGAATATAAACAACTCAAGCATAATGAAATGACAGGTTATTAAGAACTTGGTGTTCAAGTGCAGTTTGCCCCAACGAATCCAGTCTGAATAACATGTTAGAATGTCCATATGTAAATGTCTCATACCATCTTTTGGCATGTGATTTCACAACCTTTTTATCACATTTTCAGAGTATTCTCATGTCTGGTAACATTGGTTGTAAACATGGTTTTGAAAAGGTTTTTGGTAACTGAAACAAACATTATATTGGTAATATTAAAAGATGCGTAAGTTTGGAAAAGGGCATAAATTTTGTAAATATCTACTTGAGTGTGTTTAATTTGTGTGCAACTGATGCTATGTTTCCCACTGGCATTTTTTTTCTGTGTGTGTTATTAGAAATCATTGAACGCTGCAATATATACATGTATATTCATAGAAGAATTATAGTTCATGTCGCAGTCCATGATTGTAATATTGTGTATCATGGAATTCCTAAGAATGTCATTTTTGCATTCCTACTGGTTAAGATGTTAATCTTTACATGTTCATATTTCAAACATATCTTTCCCCTAATTTTCTTTTTTTTCATTTGTTCATTTCATCTTTGAACAAGTATAATGTGAAGATGAGCCCCTGTAATAATCAAATCAATTTAATTTTAGATCTGCCTCATATTATCGAATCAAGGTGGACTAACAATCTCATTATACCGGTCAAGTGATGCTGTTCAAATACAGGGAAACTTACGTAATCTTGATGTTATACAATCCAAAGATGTGTAAACTGCACATATTTAGATCAAATTTAAATCTGTATATTCTGATTTTGCTAATCCGAAAAGGTTTTGCTGGTACCAAGCATACCAATCGAGATTACAACAAGTTATTTTTGGTTTCAACAAAAACACTGTTGGCTATCTGAAACTGTTGTCATTCGAGAGTTAAAAGCCATAGTGAACTGTAACAAGTTAATCAATTTCTTGCTGTTCATGTATTTATTTTGGTGGCTGTCTGTGTTCAACATATATAACTCTGTCACTATTCTTGTTTTGTTACCATGCTAACAAACATGTTGTGATCAGACCCTCCTGTAACATGTATCTATGCATGCCATTGTTTCTGATTAGCTCAACAGTAATGATAGTAAAAAAGACTAAGAAAATATTAATTAAATACAGCGTCGTGTTTCTTTTCAATCTAGGTGTGGGACGGATATCTCTGCATTGAATATTTTAGCTCACTAACCGAAGGTCAAGTGAGCTATTCTGATCGCCTTTTGTCCGTCCGTCTGTCCGTAAACTTTTCCCCTTTCGACTTCTTCTCAAGAACTGCCTGGGCCAAATCAACCAAACTTGGTACACATCATCCTTGGGTAAGAGGGGCATTCAAGTTGTTAAAAAGATTGAAGGACCAGGCCCTTCAAAGGGAGCTAATGCACGAAAATGCAAAATATAGGGTGGTGCATTTAAAAATCTTCTCAAGAAACCACTGGGCAGCGAAAGCTGAGATTTATATGGAAAGCTTCCTGATATAGTGGAGATTTAAGTTGTTCAAATCATGAACCCCAAGGATACATGGGCCACAATTGGGGTCAAAGTTTTTACATTTGATATATATTAAAAATCTCAGCCAATTGACAACATTTTACCTTAAAGCTTCCTATATACGAGTGCGAGGGCCAAGGTCACTCAGGTGTAGCGGTATGGCCTTTGTTTATCTGTAATGCTCCTGTAGCACGACCTTTTTTTTGCATTCTGCTACCGAAAGATTCTTTTTTATCTTGAAGGAAGTTGCTAAAAAAAGCAATGTAACAAAAAGATGGCCCTTGCAACCACCTCCTCTCCAAAAAATATGGAAAGGCATTCCTTGAGGAGAAAATGTTTGCACAACAGTTACAACGTTGCTTTGTATGAAAACTTTATTAATTTCTCTAAAACTGTCTGCAATGACTTGGAAATCACCTCCAGGATATCTACAGCCGCTGGAGTTACTCGTCAGGAACAATTCAGTCAGGTGATTGAACATTGACTCTTCTTGATGCTACCTTGGTCATATGGAAAAGAAACTTGCCAGATAAATTTCATTTGCTTTTAATTGCAGTATACAGTTTAATAATGAGAGTTCCAAACTTGTAATGTGTAGTTATTCTGTGGCAGAAAACTTGACCACTTGTTACCACATGTAATTTCGAAAGGGAAAGCTTCTATCCTGCTTTCTATACCTTTGGCATGTGTGGCATTTAACCATTCCAGACTATCCTTCACCAGACATGAGCAGGCTTCCATCTCGAAGACTGGAAAGTATTTATGGAATGTTCGTGTCATCAGTTTCGTATCTTCTCACAATAAACTGGATGCAAACTTGTGCTCTCTTCAACACACGATTGATTTAATTCGCATTCAAACTTAAGTTAATTAGCATTAAATCCTGAACCAGTGTTTACACTGGAAGTTTAAGCACATTAGTTTATGTTTCGAATTTTAATATTTGCGCGTGTTTTTTAATTGCATCAAATTTACTTCGCATTCGTACCGTGTGTACCTGGAATCGAAGCTTTTTGACATAATGCGTAACTGCCATGGCGTATATATTTGGGTCACCATGCATCATACTCTGGTTAGCAAATTATGAGTATCTTATTGCCGAAATTCCATTAATGCATCTGGCACTTGTTATCGATAATTTGACCTTTTCAAAATTTAACCTTAGATATGATGAATCTAGGTTTATCACCATTTACCCTAATATACATTTAGCCAACAGAATCGCTTTGTCCGCCAGTGAGTAATCTCACACCTAATGGCGTCATAGTTAAAAAATCAATACATATCTATAATAAACATTACGTCAATGATGTCTAATGATTAGAAAGATTATCTTGGCTCATTAGTCAAGTTATGAGAAATGGAAGGCCAAACCTAAAAAAAGATGAAAGACATGGCTTTTGTTTTTCTGATTTGAGATTTGACATCATTGACGTAATGTTTTATTATAGATATGTATTGATTTTTTTTACTATGACGTCATTAGGTGTGAGATTTCAATGAGCGGCATACTATTTGTTGGCTACATGTTTTTGGGTAAATGATGACATTTTAATGAATTTTTCGCTCAATATAGCAAATATATATATTGCTAACCATGAGTATGATGCATGTGACCCAAATATTACGCATGCGTCTACATTTAATGCAAATTAGCTTCGATTCACGTACACACGGTACTAATGCGAAGTAAATTTGATGCAAATTAAAAACACGGCGCAAAATTTAATTCGAAATAAACTAATGTGCATTAAACTTTCCGTGTAAACATGGTTCAGATTTAATGCTAATTAACTTAAGTTTGATGCGAATTAAACTCATCGTGTGAATGAGGCACAAGTTTCATAGTTATGAGCAAGATACGAAAAACTGGATGGACACAAATTCCATAATACTTCCAGTCTTCGATGGAAAGCCTGCTCATGTACATGGTTGAAGTTTCTGGCAAGTGGTTAAAATGCACACATGCCAAAGGATAGAAAAGCACGGAGAAGCTTCCCTTTCGCAAATTACACTGCTGGTAACAAGTGGTCAAGTTTTCTGCCACAGAAATACTACACTTACAAGTCTTGGAACCTCATGTAATTATACATGTATATGCATATAAAACAAATGAAAATTTATCTGGCAAGTTTCTGTTCCATTGACCAAAGGTATGCATCAAGAAGAGTCAATGATTCAATCACCTGACCTGAATATGTATTCCTACGAGTAACTCAGCGGCTGTAGATATCCTGGAGTTGATTTCCAGTCATGCAGACAGTTTATAGAAAATAATAAAGTTTTATACAAAAGCAATTGTAACTGTTTCAAAACATTTTCCCCTAAGGAATGCCTTTCCATATTTTTTGGGGGTGGGGGTGGTTGCAAGGCTTCATCTTGTACATTGACTTTTTAGCAACTTCCTTCAAGATAAAAAAAAATCTTTGGTAGCAGAATGCAAAAAAAAAGGTCTGTGCTAGCAGAGCATTACAGATAACAAGAGGCCCATATCGCTCACCTGAGTGACCTTGGCCCTCGCACTCTATATTAGGAAGCTTTAAGGTAAATGTTGTCTATTGGTCTTGAGATTTTAATATTATATTCAAATGTAAAACTTTTGACCCCAATTGTGGCCCATCGTATCCTTGGGGTTCATGATTTGAACAAACTTAAATCTCCACTATATCAGGAAGCTTCCATATAAATCTCAGCTTTCCTGGCCCAGTGGTTTCTTGAGAAGATTTTTAAATGCACCACCCTATATTTTGCATTTTCGTGATTACTCCCCTTTGAAGGGGCCTGGTCCTTCATTTGAACAAACTTGAAGCCCTCTTACCCAAGGATGATGTGTACCAAGTTTGGTTGAATTTGGCCCAGCAGTTCTTGAGAAGAAGTCGAAAGGGAAAAGTTTTACGGACAGACGGACGGACAAAAGGCGATCAGAATAGCTCACTTGAACCTTCGGTTAGGTGAGCTAAAATAATTCAATGCAGAGATATCCGTCACACCTAGATGAAAGAAACACGACACATGTATTTTAATTAATATTTTCTAGTCTTTTAATCATCATTACTGTTGACTAATCAGAAAACAATGCATGATTAGATACATGTTACAGAGGGTCTGAATCACACTCGTTTGATTAGCATGGTAACAAAACAAGAATAGTGACAATTTATATATGTTGAAACACAGAAGCACCAAAATAAATAATGAACAGCAAGTAAATAGTATTAACTTGTTACAAGTTCACTATGGCTTTTTAACTCTCGAATGACAACAGTTTCAGATAGCAACAGATGTTTTTGTGAAACCAAAAAATGAAACTTGTGTAATCTCGATTGGTATGCTTGGTACCAGCAAAAACCTTTCGGATTACAAAAATCCAGAATATACAAGATTTAAAATTTGGTCCTAAAATATGTGCAAGTTTTACACATCATTTTGGATTGTATAACATCAAGATTACGTAAGTTTCCCTGTATTTGAAACAGCATCAACTTGACCGGTATCATATGAGATTGTTAGTCCACTTGATCGATAATATGAGGCAGATCTAAAATTAAATGATATGATTATTACAGGGCTCATCTTCACATTATACTTGTTCAAAGATGAAAAATGAACAAATGAAAAAAGAAATTAGGGGAAAGATATGTTTGAAATATGAACATGTAAAATATAAACATTTAACAGTAGGAATGCAAAAATGACATTCATAGGAATCTCATGATACACAATATTACAATCATGACTGCGACAATGAACTATAATTCTTCTATGAATATACATGTATATATGCAGGTCAATGTTTCTTAATAACACACACAAAAAAAATGCCATGGAAAACATAGCATCAGTTGCACACAAATTAAAAACACTCAAGTAGTATTTACAAAATTTATGCCCTTTTCCAAAATTACGCATCTTTAATATTACCCAATATAATTTTTTTGTTTCAGTTTACCAAAAACCTTTTCAAAACCATGTTTACAACCAATGTTTACCAGAAATGAGAATACTCTGAAAATGTGATAAAAGGTTTGAAATCAATGACCAAACAGATTGGTATGAGACAGTTTACATATGACATTCTCAACATGTTATCAGACTGGATTCTTGGGCAACTCACTTAACACCAAGTTCTTAAAAACCTGTCATTTCATTTAATGTTGAACTTGTTTATATTTCAATACATATCTTTTTCATAGAAAAAGCATATTCACCATAAGAGTCTTTATTGCACCATTAATGGACAATAGTAAATAGTTCCATGAAACAACACATATTTGTTGTAGTAACTGATCCCCAGACGAAAAAAAACCAAAAAAACAAACCTTAAATGTACAACCATTCTCACTTTGGAAACAATCACAAACATAAAATTACTGCCGTTTTGTTAATCAGAAAATACTCAGAACTCTACATACAATTTTCATATAAGTACAAGAAAATTCATCATAAAACTGAATACAATCAAAATCTCTCGAACAATTTTGAAAATGTTGTAGTTTTTTTTTTTCTCTCTCTCTCTCTTAAATCAAAATTCCAATAATGTAGAGACACAAAAGATCATTTTAACAATACAAGAAAAAATTCATTTGATGATGTTTGGTAAATTTGTCTCTATTTTCTCCCAGCAGGATGACGAAATCGAGCTCTGAATAAACAACTTGCAATGCCATACTAGCTATGCTCTGTATTTGACATTCAACTACACGAGACCGACTTGAATCCGAAAATCCAACTAATGAGGGTCTGTTGAATTCTGTAATAACCCATCTCCACGGCCTCAGGGGTAAATGTTAGTTTCGCATCTTTCTGATGAGAATACTTTTAAAGTGAAGGTTTAACCCGCACTGCTGCACGCAAACTGGAGGAAGCATACCGGTATATTACAAGCTGTTTAGTCCTGCATGTCCTCTTGAATTTCGTGAGGTCCCAAGATTCCGGGCACAGACATTTGGATTTTGCGTTTTTCCTCCTGTGCTTGTTTAATGGCTAGCTCCCTCTCTTCCATGAAAAGGTCCTGGTTGTCTTCGCCAGCAAACTCCTGCAGAAGAAATTCACAAACATAAATCCACAATTTTCACAAATTTGTCAGTATATAGTTTTGTTGGTATGCTAATTTCTGATCTTAAACAAGGATTCTGTGAGCTACTGCTCACCGAGGATACCCCGCTCGAAGGTATATAAAGCTGCTGCCTAAAGAATTTGCTCATCTTTCTGCAAATCAAGTGGCTGTGATATGTAGTTGCAGAGAAAAGTGTGACAAAAATATTTATTTCAATTAAAGACTCAAAATTTCACATCGATACTCGAAAATATGGACTAAGTCAGTTCACAGGAAGTTGACATGGAAAGGTCTGAATTCAGTAAGCACAGTATGGAAACCCTAAATGAAGTGAAATACCAAATATCAAGCAGCTGTGACATGTACTTTCAGAGAAAAGTGTGACGAAAATATTTGTTTCAGACGGATGGACGGCAGGATGGACAAGGGTAAAACAGAATACTCCCTCTCCTTCGGAACGGGGATATAAAAATGCTCCAAGTATGCGGTCTTCTTTTACTAGCAAAGTGTACACCTTATTGCCATAAATGAGTCAACTTTCATGTTTAACACTATATATTTCATTGAAAATATCCTTTGCTTGAACAAGCATTCTGAACTCTTCACGAAACCTAAAACATCTGGACATAAACTACAATCATAATTTTTGCCAAGAATTGCAGAAATGTGACGATATGTACTTTGATGATCACTTGATTTTTCATGGCCCATGAAAGCAATGAATGTTGACATTCAACTAAACATTACAAATACCCCTTCTGACAGCCCAATTTTGTACAGTCAGCGCTCATTACAGCAGCATTCAATTTACCGGCAAATTCACCTTACGGCAGGATTTTGCTTGTAACAAATCTGCACACTATCTATTTTGCTTGATACAGCAGTATATTCGCACTTCGGCACTATTTATCGGTAACAAATGTGAATTTTGACACTATATAAAATCCGATTTAACGGCAGGTTACCTGAGCTTGTTCAACAACCCGTGTAAAAGACATTTGCTATCAGCAATATTTTCACACTTAACAAGATTATGTAACGGATTAAATCCCTCGCCTCCTTTGCATACGACTGCCGCCCAGTTGATATGATAGTTTTAATAAAATAATTGCGCGGGTATGTTTGATGGTTTCCAATATCGCTAAAATAAACTCCAACTTAGAATGACTATAATGAAGAGGTGCTCCTAATTAAATTGAACGACAGAAAATTACAAACGAATTAATGATTTATTCATTTTTATACTGATGCAATAAGAATATCAGAACCACTGAAGATTAAACGTCATACCCAGCTCAATGTCTCTGACACGTTTTTTCCAGATGTTTTCCTTAAATTAAATTTCGTTGTCCTTTGATATATGCATTCCAAGTTTGCTATTAAATGCATGCGTTGATACAAAGCTGTCTTATTTATTTACGGATGGTTTATTTAATTCTATGATGGAAACTTATATATTGTGTAGTAGGTGGATACGACACAACCTAAGGACCTATCACTGGTACATTGTAAGTTATGAAAAATTTATTTAATATTAATTTTATCACAAATCCTTTCTTTACTTTAACAGAAATTGGGAGGAAGAGGGATATGAGTGTATTTATTACCGTAATGAAAATAAACGCACGTTGAATGTTTTACATAGATCGCCATTGTTTATGCACTGAGGATTAAACAAAGGGGAATAACTTGTACTAGTAAAAGAGGCATTTTGTTACAACAGCAGATTCGTTATAACGGCAAAATGACCGGAAACAAACGTGACCGTTGTAACGGGAGCAGACTGTACTAAGTGACCCTGTGCATCAATATCATTCTTACCCTGATCTGTACAAGGAAGTCTCTAAGATGTTCTTTGAAAGCTGCAATATCTTGATCAAAACTGAAGAGACCTTCAATGAAGATTTTGATCTGAGGCCTGAAAAAAAAAAGAGTACAAAATATAATTTTCTTGGAATTTGCTAAATAACCCTTAAATCCCACAGTATTCCACCACAGGGTCATGTATTTGTTGACTATTGGAAAACTTACTCATTTAGGTGAGGGAATGCTGCTTTGAGGAGATTCATGAGGAACTGCTGGATATAGGGAACATTCTGCATAGAGGGGCCTGAGCTGGGGGCCAGTGTCACCGTGATCTTACCATTCTCCAGTAACGAAAACATATAGGCCAATATGGTAGCTTGTATTGTCAATCCTGCAAAACAACAAACGTCCAAATTAAAATGGAGATTAATATCTTGTTAATCTGTACAAAGTATAGATTCCCTAGAAAAAGTATTCATGAAATAAGAAACACATACTGTTACGTTCATAAATTAGAATTCCTATTGTGACAATTTGTTTATGACCCGTAACTTGACTGAAAGCACAATGTTGCTCTTGACATTCACCAAAATGAAATCTCTATCTCATCCGAATTCGGTGATCAGACCAAAACAGATGATATTCAAATCATTTATCTCAAAACACAGACAGTTCATAGTTTGAAATTGAAAATCAATCACTCCTTTATTATGCATGGGAAGTAACTAAATCCGAGTGTACTGTCTTCAAAAGTTGAAATTCTTTTGCATGAAATTATAGATATTCTATTAATCTCTCCACATTTCCTCTATAAACCAGTTGAATGTTTATCCAATCAAATATAGTGTTATGACTGGTACATACCTGCTGTATGAGAACTATCCGTTACAACTGAAAACACATGTTGAAGAATGTCTGTGAAATAGGTCTGATAAAAGCTCTGGGCCGCTTCTTCATGACTGGCCACGTTTTGTAATAATGTATATAAAATGTCCAGACCAGTATCTGCTACATTCCTCATTGTATGTTTGAAAGCCCATATCACAGAGTCTAACACTAATTTAAACTGTTCTGGTGGGATGTTCAGGAACGCTGTGAAAGACAGGGACAATATGTACACATGCAAAACTCCTAGCACGTTTGACAATAAGTTTACCAGTCCAAATAGTAAAATGTACTATTACTTTCTGAGATTCATAAGGAAATTTGGACACACAAAACATTCAAACCCTGCAATTATGTATTCTTTAGTCAACTAGTATTTAAGGTTGCTCCAAATTACATGCATGATTAATATTTAGGTCAATTTCCAAATTAACAATCATAATCAATCTATGCAAAGGTTCTATGCAGAAAAATTTCGTACCTTGGAAGCAGTGTGCTGTAACACTTTGTAATAACAAAAAGAAATTTGTTCGGTGTTCTGGGAAGTCTTCAAAATCTTTATTGATCATTTCCAGTGTGCACTCAAACACGGCATCAAATATCTGTGGGATATCCTTGGTGATGTGGCCCTGTTAAAACAGCAGAAATATATGTGTATCAGAACATCCTCAGAATCTTTCAGATCAAATGTAGTCTTAAAGAATTTTCAAAAAAAAAAAAAGCCCCTCTAAAAAGTTGCCATTTAATTCTCAAATACATTCTGTAACTGGCTCAATAGTAAATGTATGCTCCATTTTTCATGTATCAAAAGCCTTTGTCAAAAGCATACAAGAAAGATGTACCTCCAATCTGTTGACAATGGTTGCCATGGTACTGAGCACCTCTGGTTCCCTAGCTGCCGAGACGTTTCTCTGGTAGTCCAGTAGGACTGCATCCAGAAGTGGTGGGATAAAATTCTCTGCCACCTAAACAGAGCATTAGTCATCAGTTAAAATTCTCTGCCACCTAAACTGAGCATTAGTCATCAGTTAAATCCATTGGCATTAATAATCAAGTGTTGCAGTCAAATTTTAGCAAATAATTTTCTTTAGGCCTAAATTAAAATTTTGTTTGTTTGCGGTTTCCCGACCGACCCAGTAAATTCGTTCCGGCTGAAAATCTTTTATTTGCATTTACCAGGTGATATTTTTTTTATTCATTTCTGTTGCGACCGACCGAAAATCTTATTTCTGCATTTACCGCTCAAAACATTTTTATCAAAATTCTGGGGTTTTTTTTTCAATAAGGACTAAGTACTCCTAGTTTTCTATACTTGTCCGCACGCAGCTCGGAGTGAGACACTTCCAAATACCGATGTGATATATCAATTGTCCGCGACTGATAAAAACCTGTTTATCATCAAAAGTATCATTTTAATTATAAAATGCATAGTTTCATTAAAGTAAATGAATTGAATTTGCATTAGTACGAAATTGTTAGCATAAGATGGAGTGAGGATTAAGGAAATCGTAAAGATATGGAAAAGCTTCATATATCTCTTTACCGGACAAAAAAAAACCATGCATTCAGACCCAACACAACATTATAATGTATGCCTAATATTAACTGGTTGTAGAAATAAGATACGCAGAATAAATATATGCTCCAGAAAACGCAGTCACCATGGCGGTAATGATCAAACGTTCAGTGAAAGATTTGTCTAATTTATTGCACATAGTCATGCTTATTTTCATTTTTATTCGTTTTTTAGTAAACTATGTGGATATTCAGATTTGTGGGACGATACTAATCCCCCCCCAAACGATAGTTGACATATTTCGTTCAAAACATGAACCAGAGAGAGAGAGAGAGCGAATATTAAATATGTTTGAGGAAACCCCTAC
>CAJDSM010000374.1:0-37146 GCA_903981925.1 Ostrea lurida
AAGTGAAAACCCTCAGTTTCACAGCATTGTTCTATGTCCCAATTATTCAACAATGAAAACCAGTTACATTAGTCTATGTCAGATGTAAGGTATTCATCCGATAGCTATTTTGTACTATGAAAGAGTGGTGTCGAGACGCAGAGCAATCTAATTGGTAGTATGGTTTTTTGGAATGGTTGCGTAATGTGACAGCTTAAAACCGCCGTTATGTTAGGTGTTACGGTGATTGGCCTAATATTCAAGATGAAATTATTTGGAATTGAAAGAATATTATTAAACGTTTATCAATTTGTCGGGATGAAATTTATTGGACAAAATCGAGAAAGGAATGATGAAAGTTTCCATGGTAGCTAGGGTGTGTTTTAAACATTAAGGTGTAATTCACTAGTACAGATCTTGCGTGGTGTATAGAATGTAGTTTCCACGATAAACAAACTTAATATTTATGTGATCAGATCGCGTTACTTTTATACTTTGATTTAAACTGAAACATAGACACAGATATAAACAACAAAATTAAACAAAGTATAAAAATTGAGAGCTGATCATGTAATGTTTGTTTATTGTAGAGGATTCTAAAAGATTAGACACTGATCCCACTTACATGTATATCTTTTTTGTTTGTCACCTCGTTTTCAGAACTTAAGTACTTTGAATTAAACTAAAGTCATTTGAAAAATGCCTCATCGATATATTACCCACCAACTATTAGATTCTAAGAAACCAATGCAACTGACGTATTTGGCACGAGATTATTATTAAACATCCAACGTACAAGCATAATATTTCCTACACCACATTAGACGAGAAACTTGCAATTCAGCAACAAATTGCTGGATTTTACCCAACTAAACAAGTTATGATACAGAAAAGTGCCGAAAAACACTATTAGATGGTGGAATCGCTTTTAAATTAAATGCTCATGATGTAAGTGAGAGAAATCTATAAAAATTACGTATTTCTCTTTATCGCCATTGAAAGAAAATGCTGTTGTTGCAAAATTGTACAAATAAGACTTGCCATTCACGACTTTAAAACACAGCAATATGTTCTATATAGTACGCTAAAATTTCCATTTCAGTGCATTCACTACACTTAGCAAAATAACTTTATATAGCATTGTAATATAGCTTTGTGGTCTACAGTTATAACTGACGTTCATAGTCGCCTTGTAAGTTTCATCTTTCATAAAATTATGATGTGAAATTCAATGACCACATTATTACTAACGGGTGGGAATCGGGGACCGAAGAGGACAGTAAAGCAAAGGGGAAAAGTAGCAGTTTTAGCAGATGCCCGGTGCCCAACGTTACCGATGTTTTTAACGTCACATTTCATGTCAATATCAGAATTCATACGCTTGTCCAGTACTTTCTGTACTTTGATTAAACTTACGTAAAACTTACGACGTTTGGTATGCTTAATCATTTGATAGATTAAATAAAAATGCTCAAGTTGTTCTTTTGATAGACAAACTAATGGACTATAAGTAGAGAGTTCATTCTCATATTTGATACAGGAACTTTTCTGTGTTTTGCAGCACATAAAATAAAGTGCAAAGAGCTGTAAGTTCCATCGATTTTGCTTACGCAACTGGAATGCATCTTTTACTTTTGGGATATCCGCTCACCATTAAGAAAATCACCAAGGATAGGTGTTCCTCATTTGGACTCTCAATGGCACAACATGCTAAAGTAGTATGGCTCATTAATATACATTTGTTTTTTCTAATTTCAATTTTGATCCATGTTCAGTGGGTGTTAAAAAGATACACATGCATATTAAGAACTATCATGGGTTAATAAATAAAAATTAGTCAATGGAAAACCAATAAAAGGTCCTTAGCGTCAGCATAAAAATTTAGCATTCGTTTGGTGTTGACAAAATGCATGAGGCAATGTCCCTGATATCTAAAGCTTTCATGAAACATAAACCAGAGGCCCACAGGCCTTGGCGGTCACCTGAGTAATATACAGCGCATACAGGAAGTCTATATTTGCATTTTTAATTCTCAATAGAGTTGTGTTCATATGTTATCATCTTTCAAAATATGCATATGATTCCTATTCAAATACATAAGACGAATTATCATTCAATCTCAAAGTTGTTAATTAACCGTTCAAAATTGTTAAAAGAAAACCATATTGCTACTTTAATGCAGAGTGAGCTTGACCTTTTGAACCCAAAATTCAATAAGATCCATCTTCGATCCACGGGTGGTTAATATACATGTTGTATTATTGATGTTCGATGTGAAGTACAACGCTGAAGCCCCAGAAACCATAATTGCTACTATTGATGTCCAGTGCACTTGAAACTTTGACCTTTCGACCCCAAATTTGATAAAGAACATTTCATTTCAAGGGTAGTCTATAGATATGGTGACTCAACGTAGAAAGGATGAATGCTCAGAACCCGAAAACCATATGCTACTTTGTTGTCCAGTGCGCTTGACCTTTGACCTGAAATCGATAAGGAACATCTTCATCTCAATGGTAGATCATATGATTAATATGGTAACTCTAGGTGGAAAGGCTAACACTTGAATGCCTGGAAAAACATTCTTTTACAGATGGACAGACAGACATCCAGATTCCAGTACCCCCCCCCCTCCTCCCAAACTGTGCGGGGGGGGGGGGGACAATTAAGATAAAGCGCTCCATGTTCATTCCAAATATACATTTTAGTTTCAAATATATATGAAATGCATTAATGGAGATGTTTTTCAAAAAGTTTACATATAAACACTATGTTACCATGTTTGGCCCTGCCCTGGGGTCAGAACCCCTACCCCAGGGATCACCAAATTTACAAATTTGGCAGAGGTTTTCCTGTTCTACATCACTAATGCATTTATTTTCTTAGATAATGTGCAGTTGTAGAGGAGAAGATTTTCGAAAGTTTGGTCACTTTGTGGCAGTTTTTGCCCCCCCCCCCCCGGCCCAGGTGCAAGAGACCTGAAATTTAAATTGTGTGCCCCTTGTCCCAAAGATGCTTCATACTAAATTTGAAAAAGAATTGGATGGAAAGGTAGTAATCAGAAGAGTTAATAATATTCAATTGTTAACAACATTTCATCATTGACCATTTTGGTCCCACCCTATTACCAAAAGCCCTACCCTAGGATCACGAAATTTACAATATAATAAAAAACTCCCTGCTCATCTCCAAATATTCGTTTAGATTTAATTTACTATCAAACAGCATTAAAGAAGATGTTTTTCAAATGTTTTACACATATACACTATGTACCAAGTTTGGCACCGCCCTGGGTCAGAACCCCTACCCAAGGGATCACCAAAATTTACAATTTTGGTAGAGGCCTTCCTGCTCTACATCACTATGCATTTAGTTTCTCTCAGCATGCGCAGTTATAAAGAAGAAGAATTTTGAAAATTGGTCACTTTTGAGCAGTTTTTGCCCTGTCCCCCCCCCAGGCCCCAGGGGTGCAAGAGACCTGAAATTACAATTTATGTGCCCCTTGTCCCAAAAAATGTTTCATACAAATTTGAAAAGAATTGGAATAGGTAGTGATCAAGAAGAAGTTAAAAATGTTCAATTGTTAACACATTTCATCATTAACCATTTTGCCCCACCCTAGAACCAAAACCCCTACCCTAGGATCACAAATTTTACAATTGTGATAGAAACTCCCTGCTCATTCCAAATATCCATTTAGTTTTAATTTACTATCAACGGCATTAAAGATGTTTTTCAAATGTTTTACATATTTACACTATGTACCAAGTTTGGTCCCGCCCTGGGTCAGAACCCCTACCCCGGGGATCACCAAATTATTTACAATTTTGGTAGAGGCCTTCTGCTCTACATCACTATGCATTTAGTTTCCTCCAGGCATGTGCGGTTGTAAAGAAGAAGATTTTTTTAAAATTTGTCACTTTGGCAGTTTTGTCCTGCCCCCCAGGCCCAGGGGTGCAAGAGAACCTGAAATTTACAATTTATGTGCCCTTGTCCCAAAGATGCTTCATATCAAATTTGAAAAAAAATTGGACTGGTAGTTATGAAGAAGAAGTTAAAATGTTCAATTGTTAACGCACGACGGACGACGCACGTCGCACGACGACGGACGAAGACCAATTGCAATAGGTCACCTGATCGAGTTTACTCAGGTGACCTAAATATACAGCAAATCAAATGTATGCATTGTGTGTACAGTCCTACAAATAAAATACTAGAATGAACTTGGTTTAATTTCTTTATCGTCAATGCTATCTTTTGTTTTATTTGTATTATACTACATGTACGAAAGAATTCTATTTGATGATGTTTATCACGCAGAAAGGAGATTTTTGCAATTGTACTGTTTTTATAACTTTATTTTCCCGCCGTTTGGACAAAAGAATCCTACGCTAAATAATAATGAAGTGAAATGAAAAATGAAATGAAGCAATTCCTTTAGACTGAAACTGAATTAATATGTCTGACAATATCTATTTGTTAATACACGAATATAATTAAATTTAAATTATGTTCATTTGTAATAAACTTATAGATATAAAGGCAAAGATAACGAACGGTCAGATCAATCTCGTAAGTCCCAAACAGAATACAAAAAACAATCTTGAGTTGGGCAAACATGGACCCCTGGACACACCAGAGGTGGGATCAGATGCCTAGGAGGAGTAAGCACCCAATATTGATCGGCCACACCCGCTGTGAGCCCATAGTGTCTTGATCAGGTAAACGGAACAATCCGTAGTCAAATCAGTGTGTGAAAAACGGCTTAACAATGTCTATGAAACACATTAGACAGCATCTGACTTAATTTTAGGTCATATTAGTAAACTAAATTGTTATAACAACCATAGAATTTACGAAATGCTGCCTTTAAACGTGACTGTTGAAACTCCTGCAACAACTTGTTTGTAAGTAGCCTTCCTTGATTCAAAAACTGATCATACGCAGAACAAGCTCTTTTGTATTGAATAAGTTGAGAGACATACACACCATATGCAGGTGATGATTTAATAACAGTCATATTTATCCAATTTAACTCATCACATCTGACAGCAGACACTTCTAAGTTTGGAATGCATCAGATGAAGTATTTTACATAATTTTTTGATCTGCTTCACACACCAGAACTGTATGTAAGAGTAATGGTAATAGTGCAGTTTTTTTTATCGCTGTATTCTTCAATCGCCATTCAATTCCGCAGTCTAATATATTCCTTCATCATAATTGTGTTCAAACATACCTTTAATGGTTCACTAAAACCTTGGTACGACCCGAAAACTATTACAGCTTCAAATAATTTTGTTTGTTGACTAGACGTGTTAGATAGGCAGTCAATTCGACCCCCGTTGATCTTTTTTAAACTATTACATTTTCTATTTGACGGCAAAGTGGTCTGTAATACCGCCATTACATGTTTATGAATCAGTTTTGGTGAGCATTGTCCATTCAATACATAAAAAGCTATTTTAAAAGAACATTTCCTACATATATGGTAAAGGTGAAGAACTGTAATCAATCTCATGAATCCTACAAAGAATTGCAAAATTACGAGTAAGCAAAGAGGGAGTCCTGGACAATTACCAGAAGTGGGATCAGGTGCCTAGAAAGTCTAAATGTCCCTTGTTGATCGTCCACAACTGTCGCGAGCCCTATAATTTACTTCTAAAAGTCTGATAGGATAAAAGTATATGTTTCATATAGTTTCTGGCCTCATCATTCAGAGTTTCCCAAGGTATTGGACGAAGATGACGTTTACATGTAACTACTTTTATGTTCCTTGCGTACATAAATAAATTTCTACTAAGAATATTACAATGGATTACTTCTGGGGTGTTTTTTTTTTTTATTTCCCAATCATGAAAAGATAAAGATAACAAACAGTGATCTCGTGAGTCTCAAATAATATAGTATAATACAAAACAAAAGTTGGGTAAACACGGACCCCTGGGTACACTAGAGATGGGATCTAATACCTAGGAGGAGTAAGCATCTCCTTTCCATCGGTCACATCCGCTGTGAGCCCATTGTCTTGATCAATTAAAAGAAGTAATCCGTTGTCAAATATTGCTATTAAACAAGTCAGACAGCATTTTGCCAATGGCCCAATGGCAGGTTGTATGGGCAAACTAGATACTTATGGTAACGACAATAGAATTTGCGAAATGCTAACTATAAATGTTACGAAAGCCTTGCAACAACAACAACAACGTGTTTGTAAGTACTAGTAGCCTGCCTCGATTCAAAAACTTATTTTACACAGAACAAGCTCTTGCAAATCTATTAAGTTGAGAGACATAAACATCATATGCAGGTAATGATGGAATGCTGCAACATAAATATGGGAAGTTGAAGACGGAGAATATCGTCCCGTTTATCATAAAGTTTAGGTGCTAGTTGCCGTTAATGTCTGTGTTCAATAAAATAGTCAAGTACGAAGCATATATGGTTCACAGGTATATGTTAAATCGAAATAAGAATGAAAATGATAAAGCGCCGTCGAAATGTAGAATTAAAGGTTGCAGCTAGAATTTTCTTCTCATTTAGAAGCATTGAATATACTTTGCCACGTTAGAATATGAAACAGGTAAACTAACGAAGGAGCACAATTCGTGCCCATGGGAATTCCAACACAGTTGGAAGATCTGATCACCAGATACTACAAAGATACTGACAATAAGGAACTCCAGCTTTGCTTTAAAATCTCAACCTCCGAGTATTTGTTCGTAGAATCAGAGTTGAGTTTGGCAAAATAATTTTTTTAATGATTGATCACGAAATATGACAATTTCCTTCTTTCATTTTTGCTGAAGAGGCAACTGTCTAGTCAATAAGTTCAGTATTTAATTCATCGTGAGGAATGATCGTGTAAAGAGTTCAAAAGTCATAAATTTCAAAGTTGATTTGAGGAAAGTTCTGAGATTTCAAATTTACTAGAAGTTCATTAGAATTTTTTTTAGAATCCACATTTAATTTACACCACTTTTGGCATATGTTGTTGCACAATACGTCTTAAGTGTCTCCTTCACAGCTGTCAATATCTTTGGGAGGAGAAAAGACAAGGGCTTGGTGGAACATTTACTGGATCCAGCAATATACATGCATCTTTGGAAGTCAGGAAGCGTTTAGGTAAATATTGTTTCTTCTAATCCAATGGTTCTTGAGAAAAGACTATCTTCACACGTAAAACTTCGATCCCCTATTGTAGACCCACCCTACTCCTGGGCTCATGATTTGAACAAACTTCAATCTCCATTATTTCAGGAAGCTTTCATATAAATTTCAGCTTTTCTGGTCCAGTTGTTCTTGGGAAGATTTTTAAAGATACATATGTAAAACTTTGATCGCCTATTGTGGCTCCAACATACATCCGGGGGTCATGATTTGAATAAACTTGAATATCCACTGTATCAGGAAGCTTTCTTATAAATTTCAGCTTTTCTGGCCCAGTGGTTCTTGAGAAGATTTTAAATGACACCATCCTATTTTTGCATTTTCGTGATTATCTCCCCTTTGAAGGGGGTCATGTCCTTCATTTGAACAAACTTGAATCCATTTACTCAAAGATGATTTGTACTAGGTATAGTTAAATTTGGATTTCGTTTCACTTTAAGATAAGCGATATTTCAAACTGAGTGACTTCATTATAAGTGGAGTAAGCTGTATATACATGTACATGTATAATTATGTAGTGACTGCTCCTTCGCAAATCACGAGACCTTATAATTGAGGTCCCGTGTACATGATAAAGAACCTCTCTGCTACGAACCTGTGCCTCATACATAGCTTTATTGTGGCACCCCACGTATTGAATGTAAAGCTTTTCTCGAGTAGGTACATATAACCAAGACATTTGGTGCCGAGCGAAGCGAGTGACCAAATCGAATAGCGAGAGAAAAGTTTAACAAATATTAGTATGCTGGTGACGTCTCAATATGAGCAAAAATATTCGAAGGGACACCTAACAAAATTAACACTTTGTTTGTTTGTATATTCGTGACTCTTCTTTTGTCTATATACAGCTACATGTAACACTGTGTATTCCTCACTAAATATCACGGTCATCAATTCGTTTGTGCAATCTCATTTGTTTTACACTTCTTTTGTTTGTTTACATTTCGTCTAACACATTGATTATATATCCCGTTAACATCATTTGTCTGTGTATTCCATCTAACACATAGTTTATATGTCCCATTAACAAGTCAATTATCTAATACTTTGTTTATAGTCAATTTTTTGTGTATTCCGATCTAACACATCATTGTTTGTGTTTTCCAGTTTAAAACACTTTGTTCATGTATTCTCAATTAACACTTTCTGTATATCATACTGAAACTTTGTGTATTCCTATCCCCATACTAATACTTTTGACTGTGTACATTTCATTCTAAAACTTTGTGTATTCCATACTAACAATTTATGTATTCCATACCGAGTAACAATTTGTATATTCCATACTAACAATTTGTGTATTCTATACTAACTGTATTGCTAATTAACACTGTGTATTCCATTCTAACACTTTGTGTACTCCATATTAACACTTTGTGTGTTCCATTCTAACACTGTTGTGTATCTCCTATTACATTTGGTTTTTGAACAAAACCTGTGTTTTCCAATACTAACACTTTGTGTGTTCCATTCTAACACTTTGTGTACTGTGGAATCATTTTAATTTGTGGGGGCCAATGTTCGTGGGTAACTAAAATTTTGCTGGTTCGTGGGGGCATAATTTCATGGGTTATCGATAGTGCAAACAGCATAATATTTATGAAGATTAAAAGGAAAGTAAAACATGTTCGTGGGGACATAAATTCGTGGGTAAGAGTGACCCACGAAATCCACGAACATTAATCCCCCCATGAACAATGATGATTCCACAGTATTTCATACTAACGCTTTGTGTATTCCATATTAACACTTTGTGTAAATGCTGACTAACATGTTGTGTATTGCTGATAACACTGTGTATTCCATACTAACTGTAGTTGGCCTGATAAACACTTTGTGTATTCCCATTCTAACACTTTGTGTATTCCATACTAACACTTNNNGCTGACTAACAATGTGTATTCCATACTAACTGTATTGCTTGACTAACACTTTGTGTATTCCATACTAACACTTTGAGTATTCCATACAACACTGCATATTTAAGACTAACACTTTGTGTATTCCATTCTAACACTTTTTGTATTCCATACAACACTGCGTATTTAAGACTAACACTTTGTTTATGTAATCCAGACTAATATTTTGTGTATTCCAGACTAACACTCCATTGGTCCTACATGTGTACCATTTATAGAAACACTGAAATCAAAAACAAGAGGAACATAAAGAGTTAATATATCTGATTTATCTAGTATACTCAATTCATACACTTCAGGACATACACACACACAAAGAATATAAGCAAATTACACCTCAAGGCTCATCAAGTTACACACTTGAAAAAGATTAAATAAAACATTCTTTTAATTCATTAGAAAACATTATGAGGTGTTTTTTTTTTTTGTTTTTAAGAATAAAACTACACTGAATTGTCCCCAAACTTTAAAATACAATATACATTCTCTCAATTATACAATGCTGTCATTTATTCTGGTTAAGTAAAACTTTATCAAGTGTGTAACTTACTCATGTTAACAATTACAAGCAGTATATGGAGAGATCGTGTCTTAGTTAATGGATAAAACTTCAAAAATACCTCAGCATTACTTTCCAAAAAAAAAAAAGAAAAGAAAAAAAAAAAGACATAACAATAGCAAAATACAGCACTTAGCCAAGAAATTCCGTCCTTAATTTCCCTTCCGATCTTTTTTTATATATTCTTTAAGTGTTTGTGTGCTATAATTGCAAAGATACGACTCCATATATGCTTTAACACTTCAACATAGACATAGACATCCAGACTAATAAATAGAGATAAAAATCGTTCATCGACTGACAGGCGTGGACAAACCATGGCATTATCAGACTACAGCTCAGTCTATTACTCTCTTTTCAAAATGACTACAATGTCCAAGTTTTCATCACTTCGAGATTAAAAAAGAAAGAAATATTACTAAAGAAGACAAATCAGTTCTTATGGGTGGGGGTATGTTATCTGAAAGTTCAGCATGCATACTTTAAAAAGCAAGTATTGTACAGTGACATTCACTGTAGAACACAAAAATTTAAAACTTGTTGTTACATGGACTTGATATAAATTTTATGCTGTAGTGATAAGCTAGGTTTGTTAAGCACTTCAACAAGAACAAAAGATGATAAAAACCTTTCATATTTCTATATATCCACCTCATTCAAGCTGTGTTTTGCTGCCTTGAAATCATTAACAGTTTGGTTTTATTATGAACACGAAATTTCATACTGTTCATGTATATAAAATACCTCTTATTTTCCAAATCATTCAAAAACTCAGTTGAAAACATTTTTACAAGTTTCAAGAGACGTATAAATATAGAGTCATCATAAATCTTCTCAAACACATAGCTATCCCTCTACATTCCAACCCTTTCTCAACGTTCAGTTTATGTACCGAATTAACAACAAATAACAGCATTATGCAGTAATAATTACAATCTACAGAATAAAAACACAGACACCCCAAACAACTTTTATCACACCTACCAGCAAGAATGCTTTGTGCACAATATACAATGTGTTTTCTGAAAATTGTGACATACCGTCATTTTAGTTAAACTACACTGTTAACAAGCCATTTTCATGTCATGAAATGTACAGATACTCGCATGTACAAAAAACTTAAAGGGAATGAATATGGTTTAATCTGCAGCCCCTTGAATGAAGAGTAAATGTTATCTTTTGGGGGCAAATGAGACCAAACCATATGCAATTTTTTCTCACAATTCTGTTACTTTTACATCTACATGCATATACTAAATATACATGTAGCTCTAATTACCTTATCTAATAAATTTGCCATTCTTTGTTTTTGAATTTCTATTGCTCTCAGTTTTGAAAAAATAACAAATGCTTTACATTAAAATGACTATACACCCAATGGTAGCTACACTAACACTTCAACAGTAATAAATCTATGACAGCTTTGCTCAATGAGTTATGCTCCAGTCATATTGCTATTTCATCCACTTTGTCTTTCATCTCTACTGCCAAAATCACAAAATGTTTAATTTTCTCTCCGCTATTCAAATATCTAGTGAAAGAGCAGTTAAGTTCTTGTGTTATATTTCATGAAAAACCATTTAAAATTCATTATAACATACGAGCAAACCATGAATTTGTTTGTGATGTACTTTACATTGATTTTGTACATTTATATGCATTCACATAAAAATCTAATGGGGACATTCACACCAGAAATAGGAATAATCTCTACACCTTACAATCTAATTAAAGTTCATACATTCTTAAATATGCTTTTAACACCTTGCATAAAATGACAAAAAAATGTCACAACTCGCTACAAAAAGGAAAAGTAACACTATATATATGGAATAGCCAACACACTTGGTACATCCAAACATTTATACTGAAACAAAGCTACTATTTTGTACATCTTTTAAAAAAATATTTATTCAATAAATTAAACAGACAAAATAACTGACATACACATCGTCAAAATCTAGAAAGAGGGAAAAAAAATTGACAACTGGGAAAAAAATTTAAAAGGATATGATGCAACAGATCAGACTGTTCAAAACCAATGGATTTACTTCCTATTGAAATGTATTCTTTACAGAAATTGGGCATGTTATATAATGATAATCTAGTTTATAGAATTTTGTCATGAAATTCAATAGAACTTGGGATTACTGTGTACGATTTCAACACGCTACATAGAAACGGAGAAGAAACACATCTACTGCCCCACACTACAACAAGCACAAGCAATCATCACACCAATTTCTGTACATAATGTCTGATAATGAAGTAAGTTATACATTACAATCTAACATTTCATTATTTTACAAATTCATCGCCAATCATCACTACTCTACACTTTACAAAACTACTTCAGTTCACTTGTAACATGATTTGAATGTGAATCATTTTCTCCATGCAAGATCTCCCATTTTGCCATGATAACTGATTTATATCTACAATATGCAACTGCAACAGACAATATTCCTTGTGCACATTTATTTCATTAATTGTCCATACGCCTCTGTTTACGCATCGTCTCTTTCTTTGATAAACAGTTGGACTATGGCACACATTGAGTTATTACAGTTATTCCTGTTTCTTTTGTTTACAAAAAATAAACAAATTTATTTGTCTGTTATTGAAAAGCAGTTCAGTTGTCATTATGATTTGCAAAGATATTTCTGTGATATAAATAGATGAAAATGAAGCTGGTACATATATGCACGATGGACTTAATCTATGATTGTACTCAATGTACCTTTCCTGTAATAAATGTACCTTCCTTATTCATTTTAAACTGCAGTAATGCAATATAAGAACTTACGTTTCTCTGTACATACTTGCATACAGAGGTCAGTTCACAAGTTGGTGGTATTTTGGAAGTATCTTTCAGAACTATTTATAAATTGGATCAAATTTTCTCTAAAATCAATTGCCACTTATAAGCTGTTTTTCATTTACATGTAATGATGTTGATATAATTCTTTTATCTTTTCCACAAATAAAAGCCATATCTTATACTAGCTTGCTATTCATTTCTCCAATACAAGTTAGGCCTTACACTTCTTTGAATGTCAGATTCTATCAACAACAACTAAGAAAAATTCTATTTTAGAGATCTGGAATACTTAGTGTTCATGTCCTAACTTTCATTTTCAAAAAAAATCTTATTTATATGCTAGTACATACATACGTATATCATAAAAACACCTATCTCCTGATTTCCAAATCTGGTACATTTATCAGATATTTCAATGCAATAGATCTGGCTGACGAGTAAAAAATGATATCCATTTCTCTCTTAAGATTTGCATCTCAATGCAATGGTTTCTGCTCTGTGAATATTAACTCTCTTACTGTTTCAAGATCATTAAGGACTTCAGCTACCTTTAACAATCATATCAAGGGAAGTAACCCATACATCAGCACTATCCCAGAGATTGGGTTGGGGGAATTCACTGGCAGATTGACACACATTCTTCCCATCAAAATGCTATATTTACAAGATGCTCATGTTTACATAGTTTGGATCATTTATCAACCTAAATATACACAAAGAATCATCTAGGTTGTCTCTAGTCATGAATGAAAATCATTATCATCATGCCCATTTGCATTCATTGACGCACCATCACCAGAGCAGATATTAAATTAAATCTTCTTTGTCAAAATTGTGCCCAGAAGAATTATGCATAATAAAGCTTGATAAATGATCCATCTTCTTGACTTCATATCAACAAACATATATATATATATCTTTTACATCAATTGCCTACAAATATGATTTATCAACAAAATGATTCTTTTTTCCCTACCAATCACACACCCTTGTTAATTCCATGCACCACTGGGTTTACTATGGGGTGTCCCCCAACCTCCCACCCCTGGGCTGCCTCCGGTTTCTGAAACAGATACTTGAGAACTCCCCCACCCTAGAAAACTATTGTTGTTAGGTATAGGTGGTGCAGTTCCCACTGTACCCCCTGATCCACTGCCTATACTGCCAAAGCTTTGGACGCTGGCCTGACTGGATGTCTCCCCTCCTGTGATGTTGGTGGTTACTGGAGTGACGGTCCCCCCAGCTGGGGGGTTACTGCCCTGACTGACCAGGCCAACAGGACCCCATCCACCTTGACCACTCAGCATGGCCTGTGCAGCAGCAAGCATTGCTGGGTTAAACTGAAGAGCACCTAGGTTTAGATTACCAAGTCCTAGATTGTTTGGTAAGCTGCCCTGTGCCATAGGGGTCCCTTGGTTATGCATGGGTTGGGTGGTTCCTCTGGGTCCCTGGCTCCACGGATTTGGAGGATATGCTTGTGTGTAGCCAAGCTGGTGGGGGCTGGTTGATTTTTTGTCATTGTGACGATCGTAATTCTTGGGAGCAGCACTGCTAATGTGGACACTTGCACCCTTAATGATGTGATCTTCTCCACACAAGTTCTGCGACACTTCAGGGTCAGCAAATGTTACAAATGCAAATGCACGGAAGGGCTTGGGGATAAAGACATCAACTACTTCTCCATACTTGCCAAAATAGTTTCTCAAATCTTCTGCAGTCATGTCCTCTGTGCATCTACCCACAAATACTTTTCTGTTCATTATCTGTTGTGCCCCTTCCTGTAAACAAAAGTTTGGTAAATTAAACTTTTCATATCTGTGAAAAGTAAATACATGTACAGTCAAGACCTTCATTTTTTAACACCGAGGCAGCTGGTTTAAAAGGGTCGCATTTAACAGCAGCTAGTCACTGAATACAGTCAAGGATATTGCAGATGACAGGAAGTTGCTGAACTGTACTGAACACAGATATTTTCAAAATATTCTATATATTTTACGCAATACCATGTCCTTGGTCTTTGTTACATAATCAATACGTATGTATAAATTTCATAAAGCATCAAAGTTTGGCATGTTTAATACTTCCTGTGTTACCGAGAAACAACTCTGTGAACTTGATTCATTTCAACAACTATATGTATTACAATAATTAACAGTTAGTTCCTCTTACACCCCTCTCACTCTTAAGATATTTATTTGATCTCCGTACAAAAACTCCATTAAATCTTTAAACGAATAGAATTTACAAGAAATAAATTTTACTGATAAAATTCTGAAGACATGTGAATCAAACATAGGAAAAAGGACCTCATGTATAAAATGACAAAATAATTCATAATGTAAATACTTTTAGTTTTATATCAAAACATTTTCTATATATATATGCACTGTCTACATGTACATGTACTTTGTACCTTATACAGTCCCTGAAATGTTCTACTTTACCACACACACGGTGACCGCACGGAGAACGCACAGTGACCGCCGCTGAACAATGAATGAAAAATGACTGAACGCACGGAAAAATGGTAAAGTAGAACGTTTCAGGGACTGTACTACGAAGATGAATATATTATATATACTTTGATAATTATTAACGATGACTGAATGAAGTAAATGAAGTACATGCATTGCTGCTCACTATAAAATCATCTACTTGTGGAAGTCCATTCCTTTGAAATAGTCATTCTCGCAATTGCAAAGTATCTGCAATAATTTGTTTCTGCTTACCTTGGAGTTTGGAATGCGGACATCGCACCACCTGCCATCTATCATGTGACGTTGCGACATGCATTTGAACTGGGAATCATAATCAGCGAATCGAATGAACCCAAAGCCCTTGGACTGCCGTGTCTTAGGATCAACTTTAACCTGAAATAAGTCAGCAGTTAGTTATTCCTTAATTATGGCACCACTTTTAATCAAATGATGATTTACTGGTATGCAAACCAAGGAAACCATGCATGCCTTTACAAATATGTTATATTTAAACATATTTGTATTATCATCAATCTGTAGTTAAATTCATCTTTTCAAAAGTACATGTGACTAGAATTCAACACACTTAATTCATTATATTTGAGGGAAGGGGGGGGGGGGGGGGGGGATTGTGGTAATGAAGATACTTTTGTCCTGATTGTACAAGAAGCAACAACAACTTATGGTGGTGATGAACAATGAAACACTTTTCTAATTAATTATCACAGAGCACAAGACTGCGGTTCTCCTACACGATTAGCGCCATTTCATAGAACACAAGACAGGAATTCATTTTCAAAGGTTTAGTTAGTGTCTATGACTTTTCATTTAGTATACATGTAAGTATGTAAGTATTGATATAAAGATTTTTTTTAATGTAAGTTTCTGCAATTCCAATATGGGACAAAGTGCAAAGTCATACATTATATTTAATTCAACTTCTATCATAATCATTTTAGAAATTCAACACTTATAAAGTTATTTATAGGCACCTTCTTCTGTAAGGAGAGTGAAAAATATTTTGTTATCTTTGACCTTGATCTTCTTTTCAAGGTCAAAGGTTTAATGCAAGTTGTCCTAGATGTCTCTCTGCATATCAATGTTACATGTATAAAGAAATAAGTTCCAACAAAGAAACTAGAGCCTTTCAGAGCACAATATGAAAAATCCTTGTCCTGTGTAACATGCCATATGACCATGTCTACCTTCTACAAACTTGTATAAAATGGTATAAATATGACAGGTCTGAATACAGGTCCTTTCCCCTTTCAAAAACTACCCAATTTTCCCATTTGAATTTGACTCCCCCTACCCCCTTACATGTGTTGTTTTTGATGAATTTAATTTTTATATATGATATGCTTTAATGTGCATTTGTCACTTAAAGGTAGATATAAAAGACCATAGTCCAAAACATATTTCAGAACACGACCCTTATGAATGCTTAAACGTTTCCTTCTTTAGTCACTAGCTTGGAATACTTGGAATTGTCAATTGTACCCCCTCCCACCTCCACCTACCGTCGTTTTGATAAACAAAAGGGGGAGGGGGTAAGGAGACTCTGTGGGCTAGAAATAAATTATTAGCTAAGTTCATATCTCTATGGCAATGGTAGCCAATCAATTTCAAAATTTTTACTCGCGGTCAACTTGACAGGACTCGACATTAACGCAAGTCGGCTAACCAGAGCAAGAAATCAATTTACGCTCCAACACTAGTTCAATATTTGCGCAAGTTACTACCGACCTGATTGACGACACAGTTGATATTAAGATCTTATGCATTATTAGAATGAGCAATTTTTCATCAAAAGCTATATTATACTAGATCTGTCGTGCGACAACAGGAGAATGTTGCCAGACCCTGCCGTACGAGAGAACGTCTAATAAAGGAAATTTGGTAAGCGATGAATTGAAAGTTCTTTCAAATGCAGATTTGGAACTGTGAGCGTATAAACATATTATCAAAATCTTTTAGAGTTGAATCCGAGAGTTAATGAACGGAAACGAAAAATTTCTGTTTTTTTCTAAGTTCAAAGAGGCTAACTCTGTCAAAAATCCAATCGAGGACCCATGTCGCAATGCTTCGTACTGTGACGCGTGCAATCTTCTGGTAACGTATCCATCATAAACCTAACACTTTGAGTGTGAATGTTTGATGCTAAGACCGTTCGACAACCAGAAATTAATGAATCGGGAAACAAAAAAATTTCTGGTTTTTTTCACTTAATTTGTACAAGAAGATAACTCTTGTATCAAAAATACATTCACGACCAATGACAATCTTCGAACATGACCGCTGCAATTTTCAGCATGTGACGTTATCCAATATAGTGCTGTTACCCAATTATCGAGAAATTGACTGATGTAGCAAAGCAGTGCACGAGATAATGAACGGAAACTGACCAAAATTTTTTAACTGCGGTTTTTGCTATAGTTTCAATAGACAGCATAAAATCTGGTCTAAAATTCTATCATAACACTCCAATATGGACCAACAACCGTCTGAACTTGACGACCTGCACAATAGTCCTGTGACGTAAATCCAGTAATACCCAAATTGAGTTAATGTGTGCAAAAGCGTCGACGGATAAACATGAACGGAAATCAAAATGTATGAGGACATAGACGGAGCACCAGGGTAACTACTACCAATGCACGACGGCATTAGTACGGGGCATAAAAATAAAACCAAGAATGTATTTTGTCATTATCGATGATTTCATCGTATCTCGAAGTTGGACAAAGGCTGTGCGTCAAAACGAGATCGCCGACTAAATCAGGATTGAAGTTCATAAAAATTGTTCTACTTTCAATCTAAGGAAATATGGCTTTTTCGTTTCGGGCAACATCGCATTGACCTACACTTTTTGGCGCCACTACAGTTGCATCTTATCCACCTGAAGCGGATTGAGAAATCACCGCCGAGCGCAGTAAAACTTTTTTTCAGTTCTCATGTTATCATTTAATTTTATATTACAACAACAAAACAATGTCCATTAGACATTACTTTTTGTTCAGGTTCGTGATCGAAAATCACCTCAATTCTTAAAAGGTGTTTTAACCAATGAGAATCGGCGTAGGTGATCACGTGAAATAAAATTAAATGATAAGAAATAAATCTTATATTTTTTCGGGTGATATGCAGGTTATCACCGAGATTTTAGACGGTAAAACTCATCAATGCGCGAAGCGCATTGATGAAAAGTTTTACCGTCTAAAATCTCGGTGATAACCTGCATATCACCCGAAAAAATATAAGATTCATTTCTTATGTCAGTGTTTAGAAGGCACAAAACCTTTCCTCGATAGACATCGATTTTAGGGGGGACGGAGACAGTGATTAAATAATTGTTTGACTCTAAAAGGTTTTTTTTTTTTTATTTTTGTTTACTGAACAAGGACAGTTCTGTTTTTTAATTTGGTACAGTTACATTAATAAAAGTGTCAAAACAATCATAGTAATAGTATTATTATTAAAATGTTATTTTAATTGTTTCTTTGGCCAAGCAAAATTTGTGTTCGTACAAGTAAATATCATAGTCACATGTCCGAATGGACAAGTGGGTAAATGAGTTAATGTCGAGCCCTGATTGAAAACATTTACTCAATGTCCCATCGGATCTTTGTGAATGAAAGCCAGTAGCCCAAATTCCATTTTAAAGAAATATAGAAATTCCATATTTAAGAATTATATAGTTTTCATGATTAGGCCTAAATAATAACCACTTAATTTGAACTAGCATCAACAGAACATCATAGTTTGGTTATTTGTTTTACAACCCTTTGAAATTTTTTCAACTTCAGACTTTCTAAGCGTCAGATGAAATACCACAATGCCAGGCCTATGCTTTGTGCTTTACATGTATTTATCAACAATTATAATTTTCATTCAGGATGTCGGTTCAATATGTCCCAGTGAACTAGAAATAAAAGACACCACAGTCATCCATATCTGCTTCGCCCTTGGTTATTTGGAGCAATTGACATTTAGATAATTTGATCACATATTTTCAAATTATCTGTCAACTTGTTCAACTTTTTCATAAAATGTTGCTGCAAGATACATTAATAACCACTCTTTTATATCAAAAGATATAGGGCTCGCTATATCGGTCATCATATCGCTCAAAAATACCTATTCATATTGATAATTGATATAATGATCCAGCTTCATGACATGGAGCAACATTTCTGTAGCATCGATGAAAAGAGAGGGACCAAATGTATTCGCAGGATGCCTACATTCATTTACGACAGAATTTCCATGGTCATACTAAATTTATGAAGATTCATGTTCACACTGTTAACAACTACAACACATTCAGAAGGAAATGTCTATCATTACAATTGGTAAAGATGTAAATTATAAAACACTGTAAATGTACACACACACAAAATACATATTTTGGTATTGGGGTAGAATAGAGTAATAAATCGAATCCAGTACTCAAATTTTTATTTATAGCACTTTTGCTCTGTGGGCTCGTCAGTAGATTTTTGAATAATATATTAATTATTGTAAATTATCATTTTATTTTTTATTCAAAAATCTTATGACGAGCTTGCAGGGCGAAAGCGCTACTGATGAAAGTTTTAAGTACTGGATTTGATTTTCCCCTCTCTCTCCACACATACCAACTGAGTTACTCTATTGTTACATGTACAGTTAGATGTTGATTTAGATGTACCTGAACCATCAGGAGTTCACCAAACTGTGAAAAATATTTCCGCAAGTCTTCTTCTGTGCTTTTCCATGGCAGTCCCAGCACAATGAGGTCACTACAGCGTTGTCTCTCATACTTTTTAGATTTGTAGAGCCCCCCTTCCTGTTCATCTGGACTACTGACAGATGCATTACTTCCTGATGCTGTAATTCCAGTTTTCTTCTTATTTTCAGCTAAAAATAAAAAATAAATCACTCAAATATAGGTTGTCACTTCCTTAAAAAATTAATGGCAAACTATCAGTATGATAAACACATATCTGGGAGAAGGGTTAAATGTACATTTCTGGAGGCAGGTTAAATGGATACGCAAGTTTGCAGCAAACTAAGTGAAAGGACAAAACCTATCTAAATCTCTGTAACATTGGGGTTTGTTTTTTTTTTTAGATGCTGTAGACATTTCTGCTTTGTCAGACCATCTTTTTTCAAATGACAGATTCTTATTTAAAAAAAATTATTGTATAAGAATTGGTTTCTAGATATCTCAATTTATATTTCTTGACAAATACAATATTTCATATATTTTAAATGCACAACTTTGTCTACAGTACCATTTACATGTATAATATTATCTAAATCAAATTTAATATCTAGTCTGATTTCTGTTAAATTCAAAGATGACCAGATTATTTAGCCTCACATTTAAAAAATCTCAAGTTCATGTGAAGTTGTGAACACAAATACATAGCTGGCAAATGAATGATACCTTAAACCTTTGAATGCTAACATATCAAAATAATTTATAAATACTTACTAAGCATTTCTTTGTGAAATTATATCAGTGAATCTCATCTCTGTATGAAATCATATTTTACATACAGATACTAGGCACTGAAGTGCAATACAATATATCCACATACAAAAATAAAAAATAATTATAATAATAACCTGACCAATTCTAAGCAAATCAAAATTGTCTTGCAAAAATCTCTGAGAATATCTAAATTATTAGAGATATAATATTTAAAAAGTGTAATAAACAAACTGTATTTGGAGTTATCTGCCCCTACCTGTCAAACAGTTAACTCCGGCATAACCTATTTTTGTTTACATTTTTCTGTATCACAGTTTGTGCACTGATATGTCTTATACATGAAAACATAAACCTCAATTGCCAATTTGTCAAAATACTCTATTCACTACCACAGAAAATGAAATTTTCTGTCACAAATCAGGAAATAATTTGATAGCGTCTGCTGCGCGTCAGTGGCCAAAGCCAGTTTCTAAATTCATTGTATGGCTACTTACTCTTCGGAAACACAGCAACATAAATTCTGTTTGACCACTCCACATCCGGCGGATAAAGTCTGCCGTCTGCCAGTCGTATTCCTCGCATAGAACCCGTATCAGGGTTGCGATATTTTAACCCACAAGCTCCAGGGAACTGTGCTGACAGTGTGGACAGAAGAAGAGTACCGTCTTCCTCACTGGGCACTTCCATCGGCTCCTCTCCCTCTTCCTCGGCCACCTGAATGTACTGACTCATGTTTAATATCACCTGTCGTGGTAGTACTTTTCTAAATAAGCCATATATTCAATCTACCCGCCGTGGTCCCGTTCTCAAGTGCGTCGTTCAAGATGGCGGCCTCTGTTGACAATTTTTTCTTTCGAGCGCAGCGCCATCTTTTATCTGACCTATATAGTCGCACCGACTTACCTTCTCTTGATCCGCCACCTCGAGCGTACATGTTGTATGCAATCTAATCGGGGATCCTTTGAACTAGATCATAGACTGGCGCAGTACCTCAAGTGTCCAGTTATTTAAAGTATAAATGAATTTGTGTCTGTATTTTGTCTTATTTGATAATTTTTTTTTAAATCATGTATAGATCTAAGGTTAGCTCGTCGACTTGTTTTTAATGAAATAGAGTTTATTTGATTTTATGGCACATATAAACATTTTTAGCACTATACATTGATAAAACATAAAACAGATGACAAACTGGCATTGAAATAAATAACATATAAGAGTGCATATTAATTGCACGACTAGATTGTTAAAGTGTAGATTAAATGTAATCTGGGTAATTTAAAATAATGATGATACATTATAAAAAGTTGTAATACATCAGTATGAAAAGATCATAATATTTGTTGACAATCAGAAGAGTTACAATTTTAATTATTAAAAAAAAATTGATCTTAAAAATGGTGCACAAAATTCCTAGGATTACCCATTGTGTAAAAGACACGAAATCTTACTTCCAAAGGGGTCCTATATTAGTAAACCACTCCAGTCAAAATGGCATATATTTTACAAAAATGAAATTTTGATTTGATTTGATTTGATTAAAGTTTGGATTTGTGTTAAAAGTAAATTGAATATTTAATAGAAGACTACATAGTTGTGGATGTTTGGTTTAGTATGACTTAGTACATAAAGAAGTCATGGTTATGTTTGGATTTTAGTTCATTAAAAAGGAAAGTTTTCACCTCCGATTTGAATTTTGATTTGTTATTTATGCATCTGATGGAAGCTCGGAGGGCATTCCAGTCCTTTAAAACCCCATTGTAAAAGAAAGTGGAATTCTCAACTCCTTTTATATATGGAAGAAAGATGAGTCACCTGACCTTGTATTATGTGATGAATGTTTCAGACTGAAATTTTGTAAATAGTATGAGGGACTTCACTTGAATTCCCATACTTACTGAAATCAAACTTTTAAATTTTATAGGAAAAAAAGAACAAATCGACACACCCACACCGCCATCACACCCACCAATCTAATGTAAATTTTGGTCTGAATATATGAATGCAGCAGATCTCTCTCTCTCTCTCTCTCTCTTCTCTCTCTCTCTCTCTCGTGTTCATTCGATCGATCGACCGACAAGAGAGAGAAGGAGAGAGAGAGAGAGAGAGAAGAGCAGAAGAGAGAGAGGAAGAGAGAGAGAGAGAGAGAGAGGGGGCTGTTCACATAATACACTTCTCGAGATCTATTTTAAAATATGTCCACCACCCTTCGCCCAACCCTCCAAAATCGAACAGGGCTACATTATTGATTGCAGTTAATTAAGTTGTATGTTATATCTATGACGTTAGAACAGATGATTCGAAAATCATTTCAAAATGATGGCTAAAAGGTATTTTAAAAAATGTGCAAAAATCAATATATTGTTGCAAAACACGTCAGAGAACATGCGACCTATCGGCTGTTTATATTTTATCAATGAAGATCATAAAATCTGCGAAATGCTTATTTTAATCTAATTGTATTCAATTTCAGACAGAAGAGCCATCAAAAGAAGTTTAAAAAAAAAATTAAATAAAGAGTTTAAAAAAAAAAATGAAATAAAAATTTACAAATAAGTTTCCATCTGGCACGCGAGAATGGTTCATTGTGGGTTTTCACGAAAGTAAAAAATATTTTCACTATATGTTTTAATTAAAATTTAGGACTGATTCACGATTTTTGGACCAAAACTACGAAATATAATTTATTTGAAATCGAAAACGTTCCGCGACTGCAAGAAATTATTAGCAATATTCTAACCCCAAATATGTGTTATGTAAACAAACGACTCGAGTCATTGTTTACAAAGGCTGATGACATGTTAAATATGTCATTTAAAACATCATAATTTTGGACAGTCATAAAATTATCATTCTAAATGGCATACATTTAACCTAAAGAATTTTTCAGATTTAATATTTATCACAGATTCCGATATTTTTTTTTTTTTTTTTTTTTATAGATATTTTGTACACAATAACAAAACTGAATCTGTGTTTACATAACAAATAATCAACTCTCCATAATGACCTACTGTCATAATATACAACCTTATTTTTGTGACGATTCTTTTTAAACACAATAGACAGTACATTTCAACCACAACAAGTGAAAATCAAAGTTTGAGAAAAATCATGAATCAGTCCCTTTCACTCTTTAAAAAATCTTAATTTTTGAAAATGTCAAACAAACTGGACAATTCCAAAACATGCACATAAAACAGAGAGATCCGTTATGCATATAATACACATCTATGCATTGTTTTTATTATCAAATTGGGTAGTAAATGCACCGGGCGCTGTCCCATACATTAATTCAATTTGAAATGTTAAAAAATCATACTTTATAAATGAGCTAATTGTTGAAAGACTTCGACAAAAATTTACATGTTTCTGGAGGATTAATTCTAGCCTTACATACAGTAGCGTAGCTGCATATGCTAAAAAAGTGAGAGGGCACAAAACTTTCATAGAGCTGAAAGGGGGTATACAAACATCATAAAAATGCGATTCTTATCAAATATATATATACGCTGACCATCCCGGCTTATTCAAAAGGTCCGACAGTCCAGAGACTCTTTAGTTCAAATTAAGGTCCGGTAGTTCGAGTAGACGTCATTGGTGTCGGAGAAGGGCTATCAAGTCATTGGTGTCGGAGAAGGGCTATCAAATTTTTTCTTAATTTTTTTTTTTCAAAATCTTTGCTCGGCATTTCATGTCATTTAGTCTGCCACTATGGCCTGCCATCGGGTGAAATGTTGTCTGATGTGTTTCATAGCAATTGTTAAGCCGTTTTTCATACGCTGATTTGACTACGGATTACTCCGTTTACACCTGATCAAGACAATGAGCTCACGGCGGGGTGTGGACCGGTAACAGGGGATTGTTTTACCCCTAGGCACTGATCCCACTCCCTGGTGTGTCCAGCGGTCGTATTTGCCACTCTGTTTTTGCTATTCTATTAGGGATTACGAGATTGATCACTGGTTGTTATCTTTGCCTTTACATTGAGCAGTGGACTTGAGATAATTATATATAATTGAAAATGAAATATGATTGTTAAAAATCCATTTACCTCGTCAGATGCGTGGATCAGCAGGATATGTAACGATGCATCATAAATAGCTAAACCTAACTCGGTAAAAAAAATGCAAATGGATTTGCGATCGGAGAAATATGTTATGCAAGAGAAATATGCTTTGCACATGCAAGAAACTTATGTTAAAATTGACTGGTGAGAACCTGCATATTTTTAACCGTGGTATTCTCATCTGATATCATTCTATGTAAAAGAAATGTTGTGTTAAAAAAAAAACAACGTGTGCCCCCGCTGCCCCCCTTTTTTTGTCCTACGCCCATGCCGTAGATTAACAAAATAGAATGTTAATTAAAGGCGCATTTTTGAATTAGCTGTCGACTTTTAAAATTCTGAACCGTGATTAAAATGCCGGAATATGTTTATAATGAAGAAAAATAAATCTGAGAAATGGATACAAATAGGCGAAGGTAACATCGTGTTAAACGTAATCATAATCCAAAAAACATATACAAAATCGAGTGTTGGGCAACACGGACCTCCGACAAAGCGAAGGTAGGATCAGGTGCCATGGAGGAGTAAGCATCCTCTGCTGACCGGTCACACCCGCCGTGAGCCCGTCGTCGAAATAAAGTAAACGGGTTTACCCGTAGTCAAATCTAGTAAGAAAATGACAGTCTAACAAAAGGTATGAAACAAATCAGTCAACATATGACTTAGTGATACTTTGTAATCGCAAACAAGGTCATTATAGCGACCGTAGACTTTGCGAAATGATGACTTTAAACGAGATTCGTTATAACCCTGCAACTTCAACTTTTTTGTTAGTAGTTGGCCTCGCTTTAAAAAATCCGCATACGCATAGCATGCTCTTGCGTATCGAATCAACTGCGAAATATAAGGCAATAAATTTCTGATTTAATTTTATTACACATGTGTAAGATCTCTCCACAATGATCGAATTATTTATTTCCATACTGTAATGTTTCGGTCATTGTTTCTGTAGGCGAAAATAATGTCAAAATTACAACAATATATTGCCAAATGTATGAATTTTACTGTATTAGTGGTGATTTTTTTTTTTTTTTTTTTTTTTTTTTTTATAAAAATCCGGAAATAGTCAGTTTGGCAATGTCGGTTACCTTCGGGCGCTCCATCATCACCAGTGACTGCAGGTCACTTCGATAGTTTGAGGGAGTATGTGTGGACTCAGTCAAAACCGTGTTTTGCGATTTTGCTTGGCAACACATGACTTTGGCAGAAAAAGCCCCTCATAGCACTTTCATGTATGGTCTTTTTTCTTCTTCTTTTTTTTTTTTTTAAATTATTATTGTTATTTTATTTCATTTATTGATTGTTTTTTTTATATTCAGAATGTATTTTTTAAAAAATCTAACACCTCAAAACACACATAATTAATGCATTAGCGGAAACAATTATACATGACATGTATATGTTAAAAAAAAAGAAAGAAAGAAGTAAGAGCTGTCATTATCATACTCCGTATTATATATGCTTGTTTGGCTTTTTTTTAATTTTATTTTTTTATTTTTTGTTTTTTTGTTGTTGTTGTTTTATTTTTTGTTTTGGTTTACACAGTACACATAGCGATCGATGTATTGAGTTGTCGCTCCTTGTTTAGATTACTAGAAACCACTCAACCACGGACCTTGCTTATTATTGTTTCTTTGTTGTCATAGCCACTGACCGGAACCATTATGGCTGTGCATACACGTGTTTTTACATGTACCCTTATTGCAGCACTTCATTGAAAGCCCTACATGTAGTAAGGTAAGATATGTGAGTGGTTTTATTTACATTCAATATACACATACTCCAATATATGAACAGGGAAGTGTAAGTAAACTAGCGTGCATGGTGTGATGGCTGGTCTTGTAATTATCAATATTGGTCACGTCGCAGTCGTTTTTTCCTGATATTACATGCCATATATATAGTATCTAAAATCGAAATGTGAGGACCGCACGTTGACTATATAGAGTTCTTCGATCATATGACAGCTTGCATTGATATCTGCGAAAAAATACGCGTGCATTAAGTCCATATCGTACATACTATGTTACGATCAAGTGTGCATGTCTTGCATATGGGCAAACAAATGATAAACCTTGCATCAGATTCTACACACACTAGATCTAGTACACACACACACACACACACACACACACACACACACACACACACACACACACACACACACACACACACACACACACACAGAGAGAGAGAGAGAGAGAGAGAGAGAGAGAGAGAGAGAGAGAGAGAGAGAGAGAGAGAGAGAGAGAGAATATGTATTTCCCTGATGGTGATAAGAGATAGTCTTCTTTCCACTAGGCCCAACGTCAGGATACGATGCGATTGTGATACGGAGTACTTATGCGATGTGATGTGTATCACCATGCTGGTTTCATTACTTAATGAAAAATCTGTACATAACGCTTCACGCCACTTCATGAAGGTCGTTGGACATTTCTTTTTCTTTTCTTTCCTATTTTTTTCTAACTCAAAATACATCTTACTTTCCTTAAATTAAATTCCGCCTAAGCTATTTTTAAAAAGTAGACTTCCTAATATTTATGAAGATCCATACACGTATTGTTCATAACTGTAACGCATCCACGAGGAAGTAAATATGTCTAAGGCAATACATTAGAAATGTCAATATTTAAAATTCAGCTGTTCGTTATTTTCATCTTTTCAATCTGTAGTTAAGTATGAAATCACAAATAGTTGTTTGACAGCTTGCATTGAGCATGATTGAGAGATTGAATATGCTAGTATACATTCCATTTAAAGCAGGGTTTTTTTCAATTAAATCAAAAAGTTCATTCTAAACACAATTACATGTAAATAGTTTCTAGTGTTTCTCACGTCTCATTTTGTTTTAAATATGGTATTTTCCGTGAAGAATTCTTTCGAAATAATTATGCAAACAAAAACAAGGCACGAACCTTGTTTACATAACAAAGAATTGCTTATACTTGCAACTCAAAACAATTTGCCAACCTTTAGAAATAAATTGGTTAAGCATTTTAAACATTAAATATGCAAATACATGTATAAAATTTGGCTCAACAAAGGCGGATCCAGGTACACGCACGCACGCACTCGCGCACACAAAACTTGTTTTCGAGCGTTTCTGAGCACCCGATCCATTTAAAGAAATACTGTGTATTGTAGGTGATTTTTCTGCAACAGAATACTAAAGATGTGGAATTTTGAAATTACTGAATTATCGGATTTATCACATTGCTTAACAAACTGTCTGGATTGAGTAAATGTCATGAGTACCAGTTTCACAACCCACGATACAGCGTTAAATGAACTTGGAACAGAGTCAGCGAATGCATCTCAATAACAATGGTGTAAGGTGACTCATTCAAATCAGCAACATTATGGTCCAAGAAAGTCCTGGTGAGGCCAGGAAACTGTGGGCCATAATGTGTAGCCCTACCGCTCAATCCAAACTACACAGGCAACGCGATTCCAGCTCGTGGCAAATCTGGAACTATTTCCAACTATCCTCTGTGTCCATTTGTCAATCTCACCATCTTTTTTCTCCGATTATTTCCGCGTTTTGTAAACTTTAATCATAAAGTATTGTATTTGTGCTATGTGATGTTTTTGCAATTTTTGGAGAGTTTAATTGCATGTTACAATTATCTTGGAATACAGATAGACTACTGTCATAAGCTGACACAAGGAAGGATTGTTTAATTCTATAACCGAACAAGCCTCTAATTATCCTTTTCCTTCCATTAACAGGCTTTTGACAATAAACTTTGAAGTGGTAATTGGAAACACTTATTTTTTATCGATCAATTAATATAGTTATGTTTACCACTTCCAAACGTTATTTGCGCAACATACGAGGGAGTGCAAGGCAACATTAGTTTGGATATCTTTGAAAATTGTCCATCGTATCCAAAAAATGCCATAAAAAAAATTTCGACACGGAGTGGACAAACGTATGCTTATCGTAAAGTCAGAAATCCAGAAATTGTTTTTAAGTAGTTGCATCGAGATTCTGCATTATGTTTTGAAAAAAAAGACTCATTTTCAGGGTATGAGAGCGTATAGAAGTTCAAATGTATTTGGTTGACGGTTTCATAAGGTTTCAACACAGCCAGGTATTCTATTAATATTATCATTTACGATCTAGCCACCACTAGATTCATGTACTTCCTGGTCTGCACTGATAAAATAAAAATTATCATTTAGTAACAATCCAAGATCGAAGTACCAAATGTCAATAACTTGGACGATTGCATTATATGCATTTGAAATGACACAATGCACTTAAAGAATGACACCGCCTTTCATTGTCTTTATGTCAATATTTCATTTTCTTCAGATGCCGAAATCCAAAAAGTCGGTTTTGCCTATGCACAATAAGCAGAAAGGCGCGGCAGGAACACCGGCTTTCTCCCCTGGAGGGTTACAGTTCAGTCCCCGCAACTTCCCCCTCGGCCCAGGGACAGTTATAGGATCGTTTTGTCTATGGATATTTATTGGGCTGGCTGCCTTTAAGACTTTTCTTTATTTTGGCACTTACCGTTCACTCGATTCCGACCTGGCAGGTTCATGCGATGTTCATCTGAAAGGTTCTTTAGAAGAAAATATGATAATCGCCGAAAACTACTCGAGTGGAGAGTCGGGACCATACATAAAGAGAATCGGTTCTCAGATGTATGGTGAAACGTTCGCTGGTACCCCATCCCCACGAGAACTCCCCACTGTTCCTCCGCTGGTCACAGCGGTATCATCTGGCGATTTCTTCCAAGTTCAGGGTCTCATCCGGGACATCGAAGATGTCAACAAGAGCGGGAAGTTTGTAATCAAACTCATCATTTATGATATAGGGATGTACAATAGTGAAAAACTTCTAGTAAGCATATATATTTTGATTATATATGTCATCAGCTTCTATCTACCCACATTATTATACTTCTTCGCTAAAAGTACATTTCTGTTGTATTTTACAGATGAAAAAGCATTGTAAATGTGATGTCAGATCATTTGATGTCGGACATTACCCAGATCACGTCGCCAGTTTCTCGAACAAAGCCTATCAACCCATAATAATGCAGGTAAAAATCGAATACAACATCCCGTCAAATGTAGATTGATGTATAGTATGATATTAACAATATATTTGTTTTTACGACAGATCATCCTAGAGGAATTCGGATCAGTAATGTGGATCGATCCTTCAGTAAAACTGAAAGAAGCTCGAGATCTGGGCATGCTTAGATATAGAGGGTCACATGATTTCTTTTTGTGGGAAGAAGAAGTTTTCAATGCTATTACTGCTTACACACACCCAAAGATGTTCGAGTTTTTTGGCGAAAAGAGATGCACATTTGTAGAATCCGGAATGGTGGATACCAGTAGTATAGTTCTGTACAGAACTAACATGACGTGGTATGGTATCATGAAACCATGGCTGAAGTGTGCTCTCACATCACATTGCATATCTCCCAAAGGTGCTAAGAATTCAGAGTGTTTTCACTGGGAACGACCAAAAATGACTGGATGCCACTGGTTTGCACAGTCAGCTTTCAGTATAATCATCAATAGAGTTTTCCAGTTTTCCTCTCATATAGACAAGTTATCAATCCCTCGCTTCACCACGAAAGAAGAGGTGGAAACTGTTTATCATTTCCCTGAGCAGCCATGGACTTATGGCGAGATACTTTTTGTGCTTATTCTTCCAACAATGGTCTGTGGTGCTCTGTTTTACATGTACCAACGACGGTCCCGAGCTACGAAGAATCAATACTTGAGGAGATGATCATTATACAAGTCAGAAGGCTGATGTAGAGTCCCCCGAAAAGCTGGTCATATGGAAGGTTATGAATGAGAATAATTCTTATGTAAATGTATCATGGAAGAGTCTTGTGTCGAGGAACAAACTTTGATATATGATTATGTTACAAAATCTTGAGTAGATGTGTATGATAATGTGTTTGCCTGGGTGTGTAAATATGAATATGTTTGCAGGTTAAAACTTGTACAGGATATTTATTTATAATTAATATTCATTATATTTCAAATGATCTCATTTAAGGACCTCCATGAATATATTGCATTGCTTGCTTATGTATTATTTTATATTTGAATATTTGATATACTCTTGTGGTAATATCACAAACATGTCAATAGCTAATGGTACAGGTAGCATGCAGTCCAAGAAGAGTATTCTGATTTTACTAGATGCATGTATTCCACCTTTACCTTTCATAGTTATACGGTAGTCTAGCGGTTAGGGGGCGCTCGTTTCGCAAACGGGAGGCCCCGGTTCGAGTTTTGATCTTGTCACCGCGTCGAACCTATATGTATGACAATTAACATAGTGAATGCTTCTCCACCAAGCGCCCGGTAGTAGAAGTGAAAGCTTCCGGCTATGACCTCATAACGAAAGTTAAGTGACATATGGTAGGCATTGTTACGCTCGAGAATCCTCACCGCTACGTCCATAAGTGTCATTCATAAGTGAAGCTTTATTTCGTTTAAAGTTGGTAATGCCTGTACAATCCCAGGCGTCCACGTTCGCCCAACATTTAATTTGTATTCCCTATAGGATTTATGAGATTGATCATCTTCTCCATTTCATTAGTTAATATATATTATTGAATGGCGCAGAAAACAGCACAGAAAAAATACAAATTTACAGTTGCCTTTACTTCGACCCCCCCCCCCATCTCGAAACACCAATTGAAGGAATATTACAAATGAATATTGTTAACCATTTTGGAAATCTTTGTTCAAGGCTTATAATAGCCATGTCCGAGTACAATTGGTGATTAGGTGAATGTCTGTTTAGATGCAATATAAAACAACTGACCATCTCCAATTTACTACATGTATGAATTATGAATTGTTATTCTTATGATAATAAAAGTGAACAAACCAATCTTGATTTTATATTGCTGCTTCAGACACCAAACGAGAATCAGGCATTCTATTTCTTATATGACAATGTCTGTAACAAATTGTAGAGCCATTTAAAGGATACTCTGCATTTCATACAAATATACTTCCACTAGTGCATCCAAACATTATAATTACACGCAAACTCTACAGTGCCAAAATATTGACCATCTTATACTAAATTCACCTACATGTTTTTGTTCTTCGTCTTCCAGCTGGACATGTCATTACTTATATAGTAGAAAATGAGGATCTGAGTTCACTAATTTTAAAACAGAACTTTATTATGAATTCTGTCGAAGATTATGCCAGACGAGGAGCCAAATATGAACAAGAAGAACCTGATGCCTTGTCAGAATGGATAAACAGTATTAGAATATTAAAACCCCGTATTAGACAAATACGACCAAAAGTACGTAGCATCTATCCTTCTGTGTTTCGTAAACCAGAAGTGATCAAAGAATTAAATACGTTACATCGGGGACATTCTTTGATTCCAGCTGACAGCTTGCAACAATATTGTCTTTGTTAATAAGGCTCATTACTGCATTTGCGCTTTAAACGAATTTAAACGGTATTAATTCCACATTTGGTAATCCTACTTGCACTCCAACTGCAACTGCTCTTTCAAACGATGAAATTTTTCAAAATCATGTTTCAGTTTTAAACACAATATTCCAATCAATGGGACAGACGAATAAGAATTACCGTACCTATACTAGTTTCAAAACTTCACAAATACTCTGACAAAGATACATTCCTCCTAGGCACCTGATTTTACTTCTTGATTTCACTTGTCTGCCCAGGGGACCATGTATGCCCAACTCTTGATTTTGTATTCGATTTGGGACTTGCTAGATTTATCACTGTTCGTTATCTTTGCCTTTACATTGCTGGATCTAGTACCGGTAAATGTTCCACCAAGTCCCTGTCTTTGTAAAGGTATTGTGAAACAACATATGCCAGAATCGGTGTAAATCAAATGTGGATTCTGAAAAACTCTATGGACCTTCTAGTAAATTTGAAATCACAGAACCTTTCTCATATCAATAGCATCAAAATATATGACATTTCAACATTTTACATGACCATTCCTCACGATAAATTAAAGACTATACTTTTTAACATTAAAGACAGTTGCTTCTTCACAAAAATTGGAAAAAGGAAATATTCATATCTAGAGATCAGTCATTCTAAACATTACTTTGTTAAACTCCATCCTGGTTCTACGCACAAAGTACTCTGAAGTTAATATTAACGCAATGCTGGAGTTCCTCATTGACAGTATCTTTGTAAGTTTTGCTGATCAGGTCTTTCAACAGTCTGTTATAATTCACACGAGCACGAAATGTGATACTTTGTTAGCTGACCTGTTTTTACATTATTATGAGGCAAAATTCATTTGAAATAGACTCTACAAGAGATTGACAACGCCTTATCAATTAATGCTAATTTTCATTCATATGTGGATTCGATATATCCCAGTGAACTAGACACCACAGAGTCTTCCATGTCTGCTTCGTACTTGATATTTTATCGAACATAGACAACTAACAACTTTTAACTTGATGACAAACGGAACGGTTTCACCTTCTCCATCGTCATCTTCCTATATTTATGTAGGAACATTCTATCATTACCTGCATATGGTGTGTATGTCTTTTAACTTATTCGATACGCAAGAACAAGTTCTGTGAATGATCTGTTTTGAAATCGAGGCAGGCTACTTACAAACAAGTTGTTGTTGCAGTGATTTCAACAGTCAAGTTTAAAGGCAGCATTTTGCAAATTCTAGTTTGCCCATACAATCTGCCATTGAGTCGAATGATATCTGACGTATTTTATTGCAATTGTTGAGCCGTTTTTCATACACTGATTTTGACTTCGGATCGGATTTATCATTATTATGTTTACCTGATCAAGACAATCGGCTTACGGCGGGTGTGACCGGTCAACAGGGGATTCTTACTTCTCCTAGGCACCTGATCCCTCTTATGGTGTATCCGTGGGTCCATGTTTGCCCAACTATTGTTTTGTATTCGATTTTGGGACTTACGAGATTGATTGCTGTTCGTTATATTTGCCTTTTCATACATATTAAAGCTCTAGATTCTTAGCGAAAGAACTTGTTTTTTCATATGTTCTCCGCTTTGCTACCTCTTTCTCTACAGTGCATATCACGGTGGTCTTTAGTCCATCGACATTTCCAGTATTGTCTTCGATGTTTTCAGTATCGCCTTCGACATTTCTAGTATTATCGTCGTTTCCAGCGTTCTGTTTGAAGTTTCTAGCATTGTCTTCGTCGTTTATAGTGCTCTTTTTTACGTTTCCAGTATTGCCTTTGTTCTTTCCACTTTTGTCTTCGACGTTTTCAGTGTTGTCTTTGACATTTCTTGTATTGTAGTGGACGTTTCATGTATTGTCTTGGACGTTTCATGTATATTATTGTCTTGGACGTTTCCTGTATTGTCTTGGACGTTTCCTGTATTGCTTTCAACGTTTCCAGTTCTGTCTTTGAGGTCTTCAGTATTGGCTTCGAGGGTTCTAGTTTTGTCTTCTGATATGCATGTCATGTTTTTTTTACATGGTCATTAATGAAAACTCTCTATTGGATGTGTCCATTAAACTCCCACTTTTGCACCCTTCCAACTTCATTGATCTTTTTTCATCCCAAATTTTTCCAATACTTCTTGATTTCTTTTGTGGATTCATATGCCATAAACATTTAGGTTGGACCATATACAGTCTCTTATCTATATAAAATGGCAAAGTAACAATGACAGTCCCAAAAAACCCCATACAAAATCGAGTGTAGGGCAACACGGACCTTCGACAAAAGCGAAGACAGGATCAGGTGCCATGGAGGAGTAAGCATTCTCTGCCTGACCGGTCACACACCGTGAGCCGTAGTCGAAACATTTTGACATTCACATTTCAGAACCATGTCCTTGAGTACCGTACTTTTACCACTGTTTCTATAGTTTTCGTTATGTAAGTTGGCCATTGATGTTACACGAGTATATCCAAATTGCCCTAAGTCTGATGAAACCAAGCTTGCTTTGACATTCTGTTCTTGAAATCGTTGGTACACTCTTGTATGATTGAGGCATATGCTACCAAATATTTAGATTTTTTATCTTTGAGCACATCCTCACAAGTATATATAATTTTGTTCCAACAATTTTCATAGGTATGCAATCCATGGTGATGTTTGCTTAACATTTATCTGTAGTAATTCAATTGTTTAAATACTTCCCTTGTGTACTGCGTTTTCATTAGTGGTTTGGCCTTTTGATTCTTCTGAAACATAGGGCTGCAGTAACCCTTCACCAAGGCACTCGGTTCTGGATGATCCTCTACAGCTCGACCAAGTCATTCTCCGACTGCCTTCACCTCAGCGTCAACACTTCTGCGCCATGTTTTCAACTAGTACATTGTATGTTGGTCTATTGTTGCGGTCTATGTTTCGTGATGGAAATTCTTCGTTTTCCTGCGGGTTTTCCGCTTTATGATGACTGCGTACTCTATTCAATGCAGATTTTCTTACTAGATTTGACTACGGGCAATCCCGTTAACTTTATTTCGCCTAAGGGCTCCCGGCGGGTGTGACCGGTCAGCAGATGATGCGTACTCCTCCATGGCACCTGATCCTACCTTCGCTTTTGTCGGAGGTCCGTGTTGCCCTACACTCGATTTTGTATATGTTTTTGGATTATGACTGCGTTTGACACGATGTTAACTTCGCCTTTTTGTATTAAATCCATATATCTATTAGGGATGTCAACGATATTCGAATATTCTTCGATGACATCGACGTTCGACTAAAACAATTATTCGAAAAGTCGGTAAAAATTTTAGCATACTGATATTTTACCTAGTACATGTAACTAAGGGTACACATGCCAGTGAAATGGGCTTTTCAAAAGGAATATATACACTGTATGTGAAATATGAAAGCCCTATCACTTAACATTCAAAAGGTATATATGCCTAATGTTAAATGATTGATTGTATATTGTTTTATGTCCAGCTTGGAAATTTTTCGCTCATATGGAACGTCACCATTGTCAGTGAAGGGCTGCAAATTTTAGGCCCATGCTAGTTGCGTATGTCCTTCGAGCAGGGAGGGATCTTTATCGTGCCACAGCTGCTGTGACACGATACCTTGGTTTTTGCGATCTCATTAGCCCCCCCCCCTATTTAGTCGCCTTTTACGACAAGCAACGGATACACGTAACTGAGGACCTATTACAACTCGGATTTCCACGGAATCCTTTGAAAGGTGGGTCAAAGTCAATACGTCAAAACGTTTGGTGCCTGTAGAAGGGGCTTGGCATAAGGAATACACATGGGAAATATGAAAGCCCTATCATTTACCATTTAAAGTTATGACCTATGTTAACGTTTTTAAAAGGTAGGTCAAACTCCAAAGTCAAGGTCAGGAGGTCAAAACAACTTTGTTACCAAAGTAAAGGGCTTGTATCTTTGCCTTTACATACACATGTGAAATATGAAAGGTTTATCACTTACCATTCAAATGTTTTGGTCAATGTTAAAGTTTTTGAAATGGAGATCAAAGTCCAAGGTCAAGAGGTCAAAATATTTGGCACCAGTGGAAAGGGCTTATCATATGGAATAAACATGTGAAATATGAAAGCCCTATCCTTACCAAATTTCAAAGGGTTCTTAAGTTATGTTTTGGACCTTCTTTTTTAAATTTGATCTCGAAATTGTAAATTTGATTCAAGGTCATAAATGTTTGTGCCGTACTGTACACTTAATGTCATCTTTCTATGTTCCAAGTTTGAAGTGCAGATCTTCAACGATTTTCAAGATATGGGCTCGACAAAAGTTGGATAAGGAAGAAAGAGAAGAATAAGAAAATTGACAAAAACATGTCTCCCCTTGAAGGGGAAACATAAAAATGCTGAAAACGATTTATATGCAACGAGTTGTACTGTAATTCTTGCAAAACTGGGTCCACATCAAAGCAAGTTAAATTTGATATGTAGTTTTGCATTTCAAAGGCAAACAGAGACGGACGGACGAAAGGACATACGAACATAACACATATGGTCTTAAATGGCTTTCCGTGAATAAATATGATTCATAATAGGCATTCTATGCAAGTTAACATCGAGGATTCTTTGTCGTGTTAACGCCCAGCAACTGTCATGTTCCATTAATGCCGAACTCTTGTTGACGAAATATATTCAGATCTGACGCTGCTGGATCCAAACCCACGACCTTCCCGTCACGAAGCGATAACGCGAAAATCAAGAGATGACTTGCTATATCCGATATGGAGAATTTCGTAAATTACAGCTTCCATTTAGATCCTTTTAGTGACATGCTGCGCAAGGTCAAAGTAATATTGCCTGATTCGCGGGGCTCCATCAACCACATTGCGTGAGGAAAGCATGTTACATTTATCTTGAAGGACAAATAACAAGACACATCATCTTAAACCGAAAAACTACTAATCGTCAATTGCTACGAAGGTCAAATTCAGACGAAACAAATTTGTCTTCAAAAATAGAATAATATATTTCAGACTACGCTCATTTGTTCGCTACATTTTGAATAATAATGTTTATTCAAGGGAGCAGATTGGGAATTAAGTATACCGTATAAGTAGATTTTTTTTAGCAAGACGCAAATTTAGCATTTTCTCCATAAAAAGTGGTATTTTATTTTAGCGGTAAATAATTTTAGCGATTTTATAATCTATTACTTTGAAAAGCCTATACCCAGTCAGCATGCATATGTTGGCCCA
>CAJDSM010000374.1:37171-53621 GCA_903981925.1 Ostrea lurida
CAGTGTCGATAAGAAAGCTACTTACAAACAAGCTTTTGGTTGTACTCAGCCGGGATTTCGAACAGGTCGACCTTTCACTAGGCAGCATTTCGCTAAATTCTAACTGAGTCGTCCCTAAACGATTTAAGTTCGCCAGTATGACCCGCCATATTGGGTCAATGTTGTCTGAATGTTTTTCTATATCATAGCCGTTATTTCAATACAGCTTGATCTTGACTACCGGTAACGTACTCCGATTTACCTGTGATCAAGATGACAATGGCTCACGGCAGGGTGTGACTCGGTCGAACAATACGGATGCTTACTCCCTGCTAGGCCACCTGAATCCGCGCACCTCTGGTAGGGTTCCAGGGTCCGTTGTCATTGTCCAAACTCTGTTGTTCTAGTAATTCTCTTTCGTTGGGATCCTTACGCTGAAATGGTCTCACTGTTTTTGGTATTAATCTTTGCCCTTTACATTGTGTAAGTATAACACGTTTGGTCTTCAATTAACGTTGATTCGCTTACTGGTAAGATTCATCATTATAGACGCTGTTTTTCTGATCCTAAATTTTGGACACTACTTTGTAGTCCCACGAGGGTCTCTCACAGGCTCAGTGTGCTAATATTGCTAATATGTTACAGCATTGAAATTCACGGATATGTATTTTAAGTCTGCGATGTGGTAAAATTTAAACGAAATATCATGATCAAATATTGAGAGATTATTCTCTCCTCAGGCATAGTCTCTATCTCCTTCGAAGAGGTTTGGTCTCCAGTCTCTCGTCTGGGCAAGCTCGACATAGTTATTTCACTTTTATAAAGATTAGATCTTTCATGTTTGGATTTTTTCAACATGATTCACGGTTGTGTAGCATGCTCACTGGAAGAGACATATATTTGGTCCGAAATGCGCATGAGCTGGTGCAACTAGTCAAGAATTTGGTAACCGTATGGTGTATTCTTTTTATACTTATTACGCCATGGGTCGTATAGTTAGCGCCTCTGCTTGGTGGAAAGCTGTTAGTCTCCTCGAGGGTTTCTTTCTAACAGCTCTAAGTGCTAAGTGTATACTGATGTTATTCTACTTGAAATCACTGGATATACATTTAATTGCAGGTGGTAAATATTAGAAATCGTCATATTCAACAAGTTAAGGATGTATCTCTCCTTCGAAGTGCAGTAATGTGCTCTGGAGTCTCTATCGAAGTATTTGTGGGATCTTTCTCTAAGGTCTTTGGCACTACATTGTCACTTGTCTATAATAAAGGTTCTTAACATTCATGTTTTCGGAGTGTTTAACATTTCGATGCTTGATGAGCATTGCACCTGAGAAGACATTATTCTGTCGAAAATCGCCGCATGCATCGCTGGTGCAGTCAAAATTTGGTACCCCGTAATATGATTTATATTGTCGGCAGGTTGTCGGCCGTGTGCCACATTAATTTTCCCCCATGCCCATGGCTGGCTTGCCATTGTCTGCGCTGCCCACCTGCCCGCCCCCTCCTTTTCTGTATACCAGCATCTTACGCCCACAGTCTTACCATTGTCTCACACCTACTTCCCCCGCTTGGTGCTGTTTTGCCGCTTTTCAAGTATTGTCTGTCAGGACACATAGTTCCCTTGGAAAAATATATGAGAAGCACATCGAACCGAGTTGCGACTGAATCAGTCCCTTCAAGGCATTCCTTGCGTATTTATGAGATTATAGTCCTGAATAGTCCTCGTCCGATCTCAATCCTCAGAGAGGATTCCAGATGCGAATGAGGACATACAGCGACTAGGAGGATACATTGGGAGTGAGAATACGCTATATCTTTCTTACAGACATTCTGGACTGGAGATTGAGCACGGTGGTGACGCCTACTTGTGGAGTGAAATGTGATGATAGTGGAATGGGCTCTAATCCAGACCAGAGATCCACATGAATCTATATATAGGAACAGATAATTACCGTAACTTTTTATCGGTCCTTGCGCCATCACGTGATCATTTTACTTCACTGGGAGTTCACTCAAGAAGAAATCAAATTGGTGCTCGGTTCGTTCGCTCTACACAGAGAAATCGCAATACACCTTTTATTCAAGAAGCCAAGCATTCTTTCCCCCAGATTAAGATAAGTCCGGGCCTCGGCTACTCCCAGTAGAATCCGTCGAGACAACCAACGAGCCCAAACTATCCTGACGTACAGCCGCAGACTCAAGGCCACGAGTGAGCCCCGACTCTCTCCAATCGATCACAAGTCCCCATTTCACATCCCCAATCGGTGAATCGAGCTTCCCCTTCCGACCGATCTCACCTGAGATCTCGGCTAAAGCTCAAGCTCACGACGGAAAGTACAGGGTTTGTCGTTTCATCCTTACATTGTTTTATCTCGCGGCAAATTGCGCAAGTTGTATTTACTTGAATGATTGTAAGCAGCAGAGAGATGACAGTGACATTCGGTTTAATTGAGGATTATATCAGAGACACAGGATGCGCATTTGTGAAAGAATTCGACAGATGGATGTGCGGGTAAACTGACATTAGCTGCTAAAGATTCTGTCCACAAATAAAATGAGGAGAAGATGAAAAATTGTAAGCATTGTGCCAAAGAGAGAGAGAATTTCAATACATACTGGAGATGCGCAGAGATACCAATGGATAATAACTTGAGATCAGGAAGAGGGGACGAGATGTATAAGAGTGATGATTGACTACAGGTAAATCAACAGGATCGGCTCCAGGAGAGAATAATCGGTTCAGGGTTCTTGGCAGAAGAGCATTCCTGCTTTCCTATACCAGCCAGGCACAAATCACGAATACATATAGCAATCGGGCAATGGCTTACCCAACAGGAAAAAGTTCAACTATAGGTGCGCGAAACAGTCATCAGACATCCCTGCAATGACGAAGTAATTTGGTAGGGAGTTTAGTAGTGACGAAAATTTCAGTCCGCTCACCCTCAAACGAAAAGATGACAAGAATCTGCAGACGGATCGCCGAAATATGATTATATATAGACAAAACGAAGAAACGCCGGAAACAGCTAAAGCTTCCCCTTTATGCAGCCAACCCGTATGCCATCTCATCTTCATACCAAAACGGATTGTGAACCAACACAACATGAGCCCAACAAAGAAATCAAGAGGTCAATATGCCAATCGTCCCCAAATTCTGTGAATTTCACAGGGCTTTCAGCCAGTCGCAATGCCCGATCAATAGCAATGGATAGTGAAAACTACCATTCGGATAGTAATTCAATTATACTTGGTTGTCTCCCAGAAGAATATGGATGAGTAACACCTGTATCATACAATGACAGCAGTAGTCTGACTAACGAAATCCTTATACCTCTAACTGCAAGCCAGCTTTGTTGAACTTGTCTCTGATGAATCAGACTGAGAGCAGGAAACCAGGGTCTTCACACTAGGTCACGGAGATCCAGCATCTCCGACTGAGTGACTTACCAAAACTTTCTCACGATTGAACAATGATGATAGATTTGTGACAATATGTGAAAATTAATGTGCTTGTGCTGCTGTGTGTTGTGTGGGTGTGTGTGTGTGTGTGCTGTGTGGTGTGTGTGTGATGTGTGGTGCTGTGTGTGTGTGTGTGGTGTGTGTATGTGTGTGTGTGTTTGGTGTGTGTGTGTGTGTGGTGTTGTGTGTTGTGGTGTCGTGCGTGCGATTGTTATCTGCACTACATAATAGGTACAAGAATTAGGAAGAAATAATTATAATAATGTCATGATAATCCACTGTCAAACTGTTTCAATGTTAATGTGCATGACTAGATGCAGAGAAAGATGATCTTCAACTGTTTATTCTCAGTATTAAAATTCTTTTAAAAATCAAGTTACCTGCTTTCCTCAACATCTCTTTGAAATTGCTCAAAGCAACATTAAGCCCATTGTACTTGCCTACTGTGTCTTATATTTCAGGCTGTAGGTCGGGATACAATTCAGTTTCAATAGACTCCACTTATGACTTAGACATTGAGCTTAAACATATAAAAGTTGTCAATCAACCAAATGGCCCACCCTGACAAAATGTCTGACCGAGGGCCATAAATTTCACAATTCTAGAAGTTGATTTACTTCAGTAATTGCTCGCTATGTGTCCCCGTTTCGGCTATGTGAAGTCTTATCCTGCCGTTACCGGGTAATGAATGTCAATGTTGGTAGAAGATACTCATGACATGATGATCATCATGACTATACAACAGCAGTATAATGGATGTAAGACCGAGAAGTGCGATGGTCCTTCAAATACTCGATGTATCACGCCAAACAAGTACTCGCCAATTGTTCCTCCAATCGATGGTTTGTTAGACTTTTTTTAAACCAGGTAAACAGAATACCCGGACAAAACAGTACATCAACATTGAGGTCTATGCATTAAAACACAGTGATCATCAGTGATAGCATATAGCTGTGCAACTTAAAATTATAATCACAAAAAACTTTGTGAAATGGTGACTAGACCAATTGGACATCCTCTGTTTGTCAGTAAACCTGGTCTCGATTTTAAAGAAAAAAAAAGTATCAGACACTGATAAATATATTGTCAAATGTGCCGAATCAGTGTGAGGAGCTATGACACCATAGTAAGCGTGTAATGGACATTGGCTATACACAGATCGTGTGAATATTTTGACAGATCGAGAAAGTGAGAAGGTGATGGAGAAGTTGAAAATCTTCTCGTTATGTAATACCTGTAAAGTCCCGGGTTGATGTTTATGTTGTTCAATGAATATTCACTTGAGCGGGGATTATAGAGGACTGTCTATTTTAAGAACTCTTTAAGGTGTGGATAAAACACGAACCCCTGGGCCGCCTAGGATGGGATGGTGCCTAGGAGGAGTAAGCATTCCTGTCGACAAGTCACACCACATCCTTGATATTGATTAGATTAGAATGAAGTAATCTTGTAGTCAAAACTTGGTGTATAAAGAAAGGCCTAACAATTGTTTGAAACTCGTTAGACAGCATTTGACTCAAAGTGCAGGTGAAACTGGCAAACGAGATTTGCGAAATGCTGCCTTTAAGGATGTATTGTGGGCTGAGCTTTAGAGAACAACTGCGCAGGACGCTGTCACTTGGTATTTACTGGTCAAATACTGACCCCATCGGTGCAAACATATTACACATTTACAACTGAACCTGTAAAAATTGTGCAATTCAGATTTTCAAGGGTTTTGGTAGGGACTATATTTGTGGCGGAAAGATTGATTAATCAAAACACGATGTTACAGTATCTATTCATCCATATAGCTTCTATTTTCATACCCTATTCTATATTAGTTAAATTAATGATACAATTATACTGAGCTTGGAACTAGTTCGAATTATTGTTATCTATTAATTTATTGAGGTATTTTCCAAACAGAATACATCTTCTTTAAAAAGTCCAATTCAAATACTCGAAATTTCTGTGCAAAAAATTAGTATATTTGGCCAATTTTAAAAATTTGACGAAATCGCCTGCTTTTTAAAGTTTCATTTTAAATTTTGAGACCAAGACTTGAAATTAACGTGAATTTCAAGAATTGACATCACTCCTAAAAGGTATTTTTTAACTCTGAAATTCGATATCATGAGTTTTTCCGTATATGAAGTGCAGAAAGGTTCATTATTTATTTCTTTTTTATATATTGTATTGTAAAAACACACTATTATGTATCTATTCATGTATGATTGATTTGTCTTCCTTATGTTTTGTTTTACACAATAGACGAATGGAGTTTAAATGAATAAATTTGAGTAAATTTTAAGTGCAAAAAGGTCATGTTTAAAAACACTGTAGCTCGAAAAAGCATGAAAACCCAATTTTTTCTTTTTAATTTCCGATTCTCTTTCAATGTAGAAATCAAAAATACACTTCCCAGAAAATTATACATAACTTCAAACCTCACCCTAGACCTTTAACGTGACTGTTTGAAACCCTGCAGCATTGAGCTTGTTTGTTCGTAGCTTGCTTTGAACTATAAACCAATCATACTAACAAGGTCTGTGTGTCGATTGATTGATTGTTTATTTATTGTTTAATGTCCACTTGCCCATTCAGTCGCCTCTTACGAACACGCAAGGAGGATGCGAGGCGCCTATTCTACCCCTCTTGTGTATCGAATCAGTTGAGTGACATAAAATACCCGTGTGCAGGGCATGAGAATGTTGTTACAATAAATATGAGAAAGTTGACGATGAAAAGCCGAAATCATTATGTTTGTCATAAATAATTTAATTTTAACTTGTTAAAAGTAATTTGATTGGCTAAACAGATTGCGCAACATCAATTTTTTTGTATATCTAACTTGCTCTTTGTGACGTGCTAGAAGACGTCACAATGCATTTGACGTTGTTGTTTTCTACGTTGTTGCTACGGCAAAATCCGTCCGCCTTTGAAAATCCTTATTATCTCGCAAGTTATTCATCAAATAACGTTAAATGCAATTTCTGAATAAAATTATAGGTCAAAATTAGCTTCATCCTTAAAGTAGAGTTGTCTAGTTTCCGTTAATATCTATGTTCAAGGAAATATCTATGTACGAAGCAAGATGTGGAAGACATGTGGTGTCTGTTATTTCGAGTTCACTGGAATATATCGAATCAATATATGAATGAATAATGGTTATCATTGATAAATAGGGTCGCTCACATATAAAAATGTTGATTAAAGACCACAGCTAGAGAATTTTTCTTCTCCTGTTGAAGCTTTTGAATAAACATGCCTGTGTTAGAGTGTGAAACAGGTAAGCTAATTATTAAGCGTATAACGGGTCATTATTCGTTATAACAAGATCTAACTACATGTAGTTCTACAAACACGTTATAACAACATTCTAATTATTTCTATTTGCATAATCGATATCTTTTTTTATAATCATGTTTATACGTAGAATGATCTAAGTGTCGTTAATGCTTTTTGAGTTTTGTATCCTCCAAGCAATTAGTCATTATCATTAAAATCTGTATTCCATTCAGTAACATCTTCCTACGAATATAAATTGGAAAAGTAAACAATGTTTCCCATTATCATAGTCCCAAAAACTATATACAAATCGAATGTGGCAACACGGACCTCCGACAAAGAGTCGAAGGCAGGATCAGGTGCCATGGAGGAGTAACGCATCAGTAGAAATCTTTGCGAAGGATTTAATTTGGCATTATTAGGAGGTCTTTTGAGATGCTAAAATTAGATATCGCTAACATTCATTCCAAAATAATGGGACCTCAGTCAGCATGCATACATTGGCCCAACGTTGCGCAGAGTACTGGTGGGTTGGATACAGATTGGTGTTGCCTGACAATGTTTGGCAAACGTGGGCCAACGATGTTGATATCGCATTGGTCGTAATTTTGATAAGGTCAGCAATGCGATTGTTGGTCCGACGTTGGGCCAACTATATATTTTTATGTTAGATTTCTTTTATTATTAACCTTTAAATCTGATATTGGGCCAACGTTTGGGCCATTTTATTCAAATGGTGTCATTATATTGAAATTCAAAATATGTTGGCATGCGGTCGACGATAGGCCAACCCTATACCTTTGATTTTTTTATGCATATACAATTATCTTGTTGGACCATGCTGGCCCAGTACATTTTGTTGCAGGTTTTTTTTTAAATTTCTTTTTAACTAGTCGCATTTTGTTGTCCATTGTTTAACACATAAAAGAGGTTGCAAAATATTTCATTTTATCTAAGCATATTAGGTTTATCTAATCTAAATTTTGGTTGGATTTTCGAGTAGGCAAATATTCATTATGAATGCAAACGTTGGCCACTTCATTGTGTTAAAGGTTGTACCAGTCGGGTGATGGTTGGCGTTTGAGCACCTGCAATAATTGCGTCTAGGCCTACGTTGGTCCATTATTACATAATGACTTTTTCCATGTTAAAAAGTGTTGGGGATACACTGTTGGCAATATTGGCTACGTGTCCAAATGTCAGTTTCAATTCGTTGGGAATATGATATTTGACCAACGTTGGCCAAAGTCGCAAGACCCAACTGCAACCCTTTTTCACGTTTTTATGGGATGTCCCTTTGGGGGAGTGTTTGCCCAACATTTGCCAAGTGTCCAAATGCCAATTTTAACTCGTTGGGAATTAGGCTAAATATTTACACACGACTCACGTTGGTCCATGTCAAACGACCAATTGTTGATATTATCGTCTATCTCTGTGTACATACGCGTTGGTCTAATGTTTGGTCCAATGTCTATCTAGAGCCAACTGTAATTCCTTGACGATTGGGTAGATGGTATTCAGTATTGTTCAGCATTGCACGACAAATTTGCAAAGACTTCACAAACAATTACACTACAGATAGAAAAATGTTTAATGTTGGATTAAAAACATTTTGATACAGCCAAATTTGTCTGTTTTCCTTTTTGCACTCGTGAAAGAAAGTGACGTATGTATGACGTCAACATGCGATTATTTAAATAGGCGATGGCGACCAACATGAATAAGTACAGCAGTATAATTGATAAGAGTTTATAGTTATTAGTAATCGCGTTTACTTACTTTCGACTAAGGGTTCACGGCGGGTGTGACGGTCCAGCAGAGGATGCTTATATACTTCCATGGCCTACTACCGTTGCGCTATTAGCTCCTCGTTTGTGGAGGTCCGTGTTGCCTACATCGATTTTGTATAGTCTTTCTTTTGGATTATGATTAGTTTGACACAATGTTACTTCGCCTTTTGTACTATCTACTGTAATGTTAAGGCTATTCATCATGCAGTCGATTGATGATCCGATATGTCATTCCATCAAATAATTTTATGTAGATTCTGTATCATTTGTCGCCAAAGAATGTAAGAGACGGTCCAACGCGGTGGTCGATGTGTTGTTGTGTATATAGGTAGAGAATAAAGAATAATGGTGTTAAACACATGTAATATTGCCTTTGATAAATCATGTAATCATGGCCTATCAATTTTTCTGTATTAAATTGGCAGATTAAGGGGGGGGGGGTTGTTTATAGAAAATCTATGTTGGAGAAATTACGAATTTCCATTGATATTAGGTTGGGTCAACGTAATCCAATGTCATTGCCACATTATTATAGGATGTATACATTCTTTTTGAAGAATTTATTCGGTGTGTAATTCTGGACATTTTACTACATAAACTGAATAAAAGTGCGAAGCACTTACGTTAAGTTTTGTTAGTAAAATGTCAAGAGTTTACACATCGATAAATTCTTCAAAAAGAATATTTATTTCTTATAATTCCGATTTGTTCATGTAAAACAATTTTAAAAAAATAAGTTCCAAGCAATAAAAAAAATAGTTCAGTGCATTACTGTTATTTCGTTCCATGCACGTATGTGGCTACTTACGTTTCGTATTTTATTGATGTGTAAATTTCTCGTTTAATTAATTTTATCCAACAAAAAATTGTAAAAAGGACATTGGAATATATTACGTGAGCTCAATTTCAGAATTCATTGCGTAAGGTTGGGTCAACGTAAGACGACGTCTTGGCTAACATTAACAACATTGGGCCAATGTAGAGCAAACGCGTTGGCCATGTATCGACCACTGTGCACTTATACATTGACCAACATTGATGCGACATTGGGCCAACTTAAGAATTCCTGGCTGGGTTGGGTCAACGTAAGCAGACGTCTTTGTCACCATTATAGCAACGTTGGGCCAATGAGAGCCAACGCGTTGGCCACGCATCGCGGCCACTTTTGCACTTATACATTGGACCAAACATTGGAATGGCGACATTGGGCCAACATAGATGAAACTTTGTTGGCGTCAACGTTTGGAGGCCAACGCGTTTGCTCTACATTGGCCCAATGTTGTATAATGTTAGCAAAGACGTCGGTCTTACGTTGACCCAACCTTACGCCAATGGAATTCTGAAATTGGCTCAACGTAATATAATTCCAATGTCCTTTATTACAATTTATTTGTTGGATAAAATTAAATTTAAACGAGAATTTACACATCAATAAATACGAAAACGTGAAGTAGCAATACGTGCATGGAAACGAATAACGTAATGCACTGAACTATTTTTTTTATTGCTTGGAACTATTTTTTAAAATTGTTTTACCATGAACAAATCGGAATTATAAGAAATAAATATTCTTTTTGAAGAATTTATCGATGTGTAAACTCTGGACATTTTACTAACAAACTTAACGTAAGTGCTTCGCACTTTTATTCAGTTTATGAGTAAAATGTCCAGAATTTACACACCGATAAATTCTTCAAAAAGAATGTTTAATCCTATAATAATGATGGCAATGACATTGGACTTACGTTGACCCAACCTAATATCAATGGAAATTCTTAATTTCTCCAACATAGATTTTTACTAAACACCCCCCCCTCTAATTCTGCCAATTTTTACAGTAAAACATTGTGATAGGCCATGATTACATGATTGTATCATAAGGCAATATTAACATGTGTTTAACACCATTATTCTTATTTCTACCTTATATACACAACAACACATCGACCACCGCGTTGGACCGTCTCTTACATCTTTGGCGAGCAAATGATACAGAATCTACATAAAATTATTTGATGGAATGAATATCGATCATCAATCGACTGCATGATGAATAGCCTTAACATTACAGTAGATAGTACAAAAAGGCGAAGTAACATTGTGTCAAACTAATCATAATCCAAAAAAGACTATACAAATCGATGTAGGCAACACGGACCCTCCAACAACAAAGCGAATAAGCGAACGGTAGTAACAGGGCCATGGAAAGTATATAAGCATCCTCTGCTGGACCGTCACACCCGCCGTGAACCCTTAGTCTGAAGTTAAAGTAAGTCAAACGCGATTAACTAATAACTAAACACTCTTATAAATTATACTTGCATGTACTTATTCATGTTGGTCGCCATCGCCTATTTAAAATAATCGCATGGTTGTACGTCATACATGACGTCATATGGTGTGTATGTCTTTTATTATATCGTACGCAAGAACAAGTTCTGTGATGATCTGTTTTTGAAATCGAGGCAGGCTACTTACAAACAAGTTGTTGTTGCATTGATTTCAACGTCAAGTTTAAAGGCAGCATTTGCAAATTCAGTTTGCCCATACAATCTGCATTGAGCGAATATATCTGACTATTTTATTCAATTGTTGAGCCGTTTCATACACTGATTTGACTTCGGATCGGATTTATCATTATTATGTTTACCTGATCAAGACAATCGGCTTACGGCGGGTGTGACCGTCACAGGGATTCTTACTTCTCCTAGGCACTGATCCCTCTTATGTGTATCGTTGGGTCCATGTTTGCCCAACTATTTTTTGTATTCGATTTTGGGACTTACGAGATTGATTGCTGTTCGTTATATTTGCCTTTTCATACATCATTAAAGCTCTAGATTCTTAGCGAAGAACATTGTTTTTCATATGTTCTCCGCTTTGCTTACCTCTTTCTACAGTGCATATCACGTGGTCTTTAGTCCATCGACATTTCCAGTATTGTCTTCGATGTTTTCAGTATCGCCTTCGACATTTCTAGTATTATCGTCGTTTCCAGCGTTCTGTTTGAAGTTTCTAGCATTGTCTTCGTCGTTTATAGTGCTCTTTTTTACGTTTCAGTATCCCTGTTTTTCTTTCATTTTGTCTTCGACGTTTTCGTGTGTCTTGATCTTTATGGTGGTGGCGTTTCATATTGTCTTGGACGTTTCATGTATCTTATTGTCTGGACGTTTCCTTATTGTCTTGGACGTTTCTGTATTGCTTTCAACGTTTCCAGTTCTGTCTTTGAGGTCTTCAGTATTGCTTCGAGGGTTCTAGTTTTGTCTTCTGAGCATGCATGTCATGTTTTTTTTACATGTCATTATGAAAACCTCTATTGGATGTGTCCATTTAAACTCCACTTTTGCACCCTTCACTTCATTGATCTTTTTTCATCCCAAATTTTCCAATACTTCTTATTCTTTTGTGGATTCATATGCCATAAACATTTAGTTTGGACCATATACAGTCTCTTATCTATATAAAATGCCAAAGTACAAGAACAGTCCCCAAAAAAACCCCATACAAATCGAGTGTAGGGCAACACGGACCTTCGACAAACGAAAGCAGGATCAGGTGCCATGGGGAGTAAGCATTCTCTGCTGACCGGTCAACCCACCGTGAGCCCGTAGTCGAAACATTTTGACATTCACATTTCGAGAACCATGCCTTGAGTACCGTACTTTACCACTGTTCTAATAGTTTTCTTATGTAAGTTGGCCATTGAAGTTACACGAGTATATCCAAATTGCCCAAGTCTGATGAAACCAAGCTTCTTTGACATTCTGTTCTTGAAATCGTTGGGACACCTCTTGTATGATATTGAGGCATTATTGCTACCAAATATTTAGATTTTTATCTTGAGCAATCCATCACAAAGTATTATATTATTTGTTCCAACAATTTTCATAGGTATGCAATCCATGTGATGTTTGCTTAACATTTATCTGTAGTAATTCAATGTTTAAATACTTCCCTTTGTACTGCGTTTCATTATGGTTGGCCTTTGATTCTTCGAAACATAGAGGCTGCAGTAAACCTTCACAAGGCACTCGTTCTGGATGATCTCTACAGCTCGACCAAGTCATTCTCCGACTGCCTTCACCTCAGCCGTCAACACTTCTGCGCCATGTTTTCAACTAGTACATTGTATGTTGCTTATTTTGCGGTCTATGTTCGTGATGGAAATTCTTCGTTTTCCTGCGGTTTTCGCTTATGATGACTGCGTACTCTATTCAATGCAGATTTCTTACTAGATTTGACTACGGGCAATCCGTTTACTTTATTTCGACTAAGGCTCACGGCGGGTGGACCGTCAGCAGATGAATGCGTACTCCTCCATGGCACCTGATCCATACCTTCGCTTTGTCGGAGTCCGTGTTGCCCTACACTCGATTTTGATAATGTTTTTGATTATGACTCGTGACACGATGTTAACTTCGCCTTTTTTATTAAATCCCATATATCTATTAGGATGTCAACGATATTCGAATATTCTTCGATGACATCGACGTTCGACTAAAACAATATTCAAAAGTCGGTAAAAATTTAGCATACTGATATTTTACCTAGTACATGTAACTAAGGTGTACACATGCCAGTGGAAATGGCTTTTCAAAAGGAATATATACACTGTATGTGAAATATGAAAGACCCTATCACTTAACATTCAAAAGTATATATGCCTAATGTTAAAATGATTGATGTATATTGTTTATGTCCAGCTTGGAAAATTTTCGCTCTATGAACGTCACCATTGTCAGTGAAGGGCTGCAAATTTAGGCCCATGCTAGTTGCGTAGTCTTCGAGCAGGGAGATCTTTATCGTGCCACAAGCTGCTGTGACACGATACCTTTGTTTTGCATCTCATTAAGCCCCCCCCCCCTATTTAGTCGCCTTTACGACAAGCAACGGATACACGTAACTGAGGACTATTACAACTCGGATTTCCACGAATCCTTTGAAAGGTGGGTCAAAGTCAATACGTCAAAACGTTTGGTCCTGTAGAAGGGGCTTGGCATAAGAATACACATGGGAAAATGAAAGCCCTATCATTTACCATTTAAATTATGACCTATGTTAACTCGTTTTAAAAGGTAGGGTCAAAACTCCAAAGTCAAGGTCAGGAGGTCAAAACAACTTTGTTACCAAAGTAAAGGGCTTGTATCTTTGCCTTATACATACACATGTGAAATAGTAAAGGTTATCACTTACCAATTCAAATGTTTTGGTCAATGTTAAAGTTTTTGAAAATGAGATCAAAGTCCAAGGTCAAGAGGTCAAAAAATTGCACCAGTGGAAAGGGCTTATCATATGGAATAACATGTGGAAATATGAAAAGCCTATCCTTACCAAATTTCAAAAAGGTTCTTAAGTTATGTTTGGACTTCTTTTTTAAATTTGATCTCGAAATTGTAAATTTGATTCAAGGTCATAAATGTTGTGCCTACTGTACACTTAATGTCATCTTATCTATGTTCCAAGTTTGAAGTGCAGATCTTCAACGATTTTCAAGATATGGGCTCGACAAAAGTTGGATAAGGAAGAAAGAGAAGAATAAGAAAATTGACAAAAACATGTTCCCCTTGAAGGGGAAACATAAAAATGCTGAAAACGATTTATATGCAACGAGTTGTACTGTAATTCTCTGCAAAACTGGTTCCACATCAAGCAAGTTAAATTTGATATTAGTTTTGCATTTCAAAGGCAAACAGAGCGGACGGACAGAAGGACATACGAACAGAACACACATATGGTCTTAAATGGCTTCCGTGATAAATATGATTCATAATAGGCATATTATGCAAGTTACATCGAGGATTCTTTGCGTGTTAACGCCAGCAACTGTCATGTTCATTAATGCCGAAACTTCTTGTTGAACGAATATATCAGATCTGACCGCTGACTGAATCCAACCCACGACCTTCCGTCACGAAGCGATAACGCGAAATCAAGAAGATTGACTTCGATTCCGATAGAGATATTCGTAATTTCAGCTTCCATTTAATCCTTTAGTGACATGCTGCGCAAGGTCAAAGTAATATTGCCTGATTCGCGGGGCTCCTTCAACCACATTGCGTGAGGAAAGCAGTTTACATTTATCTTGAAGGACAATAACAAGACACATCAATCTTAAACCGAAAAAACTACAACTCAATTGCTCACGAAGGTCAAATTCAGACGAACAAATTTGTCTTCAAAAGATAAATAATATATTCAGACTTACGCTCATTGTTCGCTACATATTTGAATAATAATGTTTATTCAAGGGAGCAGATTGGGAATTAAGTATACCGTTATAAGTAGATTTTTTTTAGCAAGACGCAAATTTAGCATTTCTCCATTAAAAGTGGTATTTATTTTAGCGTAAATAATTTTACGATTTTATAATCTATTACTTTGAAAGCCTATACCCGTCAGCATGCATATGTTGGCCAACGTTACGCCAACAAAGTTCATCTAGTTGGCCCAATTGCCATTCCAATGTTGGTCCAATGTATAAGTGCAAAAGTGGCCGCGATGCGTGGCCAACGCGTTGGCTCTACATTGGCCCAACGTTGCTATAATGTGACAAAGACGTCTGCTTACGTTGACCAACCCTATGCCAGGAATCTTAAGTTGGCCCAATGTCGCATCAATGTTGGTCCAATGTATAAGTGCACAGTGGTCGATACATGCCAACGCGTTTGCTCTACATTGGCCCCAATGTTGTTAATGTTAGCCAAGACGTCGTCTTACGTTGACCCAACCTTACGCCAATGAATTCTGAAATTGAGCTCAACGTAATATATTCCAATGTCCTTTTTACAATTTATTTGTTGGATAAATTAATTTAAACGAGAATTTACACATCAATAATACGAAAACGTGAAGTTAGCCACATACGTGCATGGAACGAATAAAGTAATGCACTGAACTATTTTTTTTAATTGCTTGGAACATATTTTTTTAAAATTGTTTTACCATGAACAAATCGGAATTATAAGAAATAAATATTCTTTTTGAAGAATTTATCGATGTGTAAACTCTGACATTTTACTAACAAACTAACGTAAGTGCTTCGCACTTTTATTCAGTTTATGAGTAAAAGTCCAGAATTACACACCGAATAAATTCTTCAAAAAGAATGTATAATCCTATATAATGATGGCAATGACATTGGACTTACGTTACCCAACCTAATATCAATGAAATTCTAATTTCTCCAACATAGATTTTCTACTAAACAACCCCCCCCCCCTTAATTCTGCCAATTTAATACAGAAAACATTGATAGGCCAGATTATCATGATTGTATCAAAGGCAATATTACATGTGTTTAACACCATTATTCTTTATTCTCTACCATAACACAACACACATCGACCACGCGTTGGACCGCTCTTACATTCTTTGGCGACAAATGATACAGAATCTACATACAAATTATTTGATGGAATGACATATCGGATCATCAATCGGACTGCAATGATGAATAGCCTAACATTACAGTAGATAGTACAAAAGGCGAAGTTAACATTGTGTCAAACTAATCATAATCCAAAGAAAGACTATACAAATCGATGTAGGCAACACGGACCTCCAACAAACGAAGCAATAGGCGAACGTGTACGGCCATGGAAAGTATATAAGCATCCTCTGCTGGGACCGGTCACACCCGCCGTGAACCCTTAGTCGAAAGTAAGTCAAACGCGATTACTATATAACTATAAACTCTTATCAATTATACTGCATGTACTTATTCATGTTGGTCGCCATCGCCTATTTAACATAATCGCATGTTGACGTCATACATGACGTCACTTTCTTTCACGAGTGCAAAAAGGAACAACAGACAAATTTGGCTGTATCAAAATGTTTTAATCCAACATTAAACATTTTTCTATCGTGTGTAATTGTTTGTGAAGTCTTTGCAAATTTGTCGTGCAATGCTGAACAATACTGAATACCATCTACCCAATCGTCCAAGGA
>CAJDSM010000375.1:2304-30955 GCA_903981925.1 Ostrea lurida
CAGCTGCACTTGACCTTTGCCCAAATTCAAAAGGAAAATATTCGTCCCATGAGTAGTCCATATGTATTGAATATTGTGACATCTAGTAGAATGGATGAATGCTCTTGAGACCCAGAAACACTTATCGCTACCTTTACATATAGAATAAATATTGTACAATAATAAGCTTTGCCCAGAACTCTGGGTCAGACCCCTGACCAATGGGATCACAAAGTTACAATTTTGCTTGAGGGCCTTAAGAATTCCTGCTTTCATGACATACATATGTATTTCAATTTCCTATAGACATGTGTTAGGTTGTAGACATTAAGATTTTGAAAATTGGTCTTTTTTTCGGACAGTTTTTTTGCTCCGCCTCTACGCACCAATGGGGTCGCAAAAGACCTTTGAAAATTACACTTTATTGAGTCCCATTGCAAGTTGGCGAGATTCCAGGAATCATTGTCGAAAGGGCGGTGGGAGGGTTCGTTGAACAAAGAAGTCATAAGCTTAATTAAGCCCCTAGCAAACTCTTTGGGTTTTAGTGCTTTTAGAGGAATAATTACCGTAAGTTTGGTCACCAAAAAGGGGGCGGGAACCCTCTAAATGCACCACCAGTGCTTTGTCCAAAAAATCCTTCATCGGCAATTGTGAAAACATTAGTCAAGAAGAAGTTAAAATGTTCACTTGTTAACACATTTCATCACTCGCCCGTTTATATTGTTTCCTATTTTCACAAAAATCAGAACCTAATCAAATTCATTGAATTCGTCTCATCGAACAATATATATATACGTTTTAAAGCTTAGCAATATTCTTTAGAATTAAGCTTTCTCACTTCATAGTTTACTACTACATCGTATCTATTGTTTACCGGAAGACTAATATCTTCAAATAATAGTCCCTGCAATTGAGAACTGCACCCCATATACCTGGTGTATTCAATGAAACAAAATCAAACATTATAAACAAAAGAAAATTAGTTATGAACGAAGAGAGAGAGAGAGGAGAGCAGAGAGAGAGAGAGAAAGGAGAGAGAGAGAGGAGAGAGAGAGAAGATAAGGGGGTGGTATAGTAATTAAATTAAAACGGTTCCAACCATTCCAAACCGTGTCAAATTTCAGTTTTTTTCGGCGATTTATTATAGGCAATATAATTTCAAAAATCTTAAAAATTCTTTCTTTAAAACGATTCGCTTACTTCACTATATTTAAGGTTTTCTCTGCGCATTCATTGTATTATATGTAAGTCTAACTTTAACCAAAGGAAAAATAATATTGGAATCATTTTTGTTAAGTCTAGAATTCTCCTAGTAAAAATTTCTCTTTGTACATAGGTAACCTGCAGTTTTGATTTCTTGAACCTTCCAACAGAGGTAGTTCCGCACGCAAAACGCAAGCGCATTTATGGTTAGTATAGTTTATATGAAGATTCTCAAACTTGGTACCCGTTATTTGGGCTACATGAAGATTCTCAGATTCTGCCTACAGGTGGCGTAATCCGCAAGTGAATACTCTGAAGGCAACGACAATAACGCGCAGCTACAACGCTTAAGCGCTTTAAAAAAAAAAGCTCCAATTTCTAACCACCATATCTTTTGATTGATAAATTGAAGGACTTTTGTATGACAGCCCAAAAGTTAACAGCTATTTTTTAAAAAGCGCATCAGATATTGGAGCACAACTATAGAATACTTCTGGAGTAGCAGCAAACAATCAGAATATCAAAGAAGACGACCAACATCAGAATATCGGAGCAGAGCAACGACTGCAGGAATATCGGAGAGGAGGCAACATCAGCATATCGGGAGCAGAGCAACATCAGAATATCAGAGCAGAGCAACCACTCACGAATATCAGATCACGCACGCAAAACAATCAGAATATACAGAAGCAGAGCAAACTCAGAATATCGGAGCAGAGCAAACATCAGAATACTCGGAGCAGACAACCTATCAGAAACTTGAGAGCAGACGCAAAATCACGAATATCGGAGCAGAGCAACATCGAATATTGGAGAGGAGGCAACATTCAGAACGTCAGAATATCGGAGCAGGAACAACAATCAGAATATCAGAGAAGAGGAAACAAGCAGAATATCGAGAGCATACTGAGAGCAACATTAGAACTATCGAGCAAAAGCAACATCAGAATATCGAGGCAAGCAAATTAGAATATACGGAGCAAAGGCAACATCAGAGAATATCGGAGCAGAGCAACATTAGAATATTGGAGTGGAGCAACATTAGAATATCAGAGAGGAGCAACATCAGAATATCGGAGCAGAGCAACATCATGATATCAGAGGGGATCAAAGGTTTTATCTTAATCAAAAGTATTAGCAACATCAGGATATCAGAATTTCAAAACTTATGTGACATCACTTGTGACCTTTGAACTCTACCTGACTAACCTTGCCTTCTATGAGGGTTAAAGTATGGTAGCAATATGTCGGTTTTGTAATGGTACTGCACAGCACATATGTCAGTTTTCTTAATTGGTATGAGTTGAAATCCTCCTGTAGATCAACTCTAAGGTCAAGGTCATCATCAGAGGTCAAATGTTATAACAAATCATAATAAAGCCCTTACGACACACTTAAAACTTATGGTCAGGAAAAGGTATTTAATTTCAACCCTTACACTAAAATAATGATAAAATATATATTATATACAATTTAAAATAATCCAACAAAATGTGTACCATAAAAGACTCCGACTAACCACAATACTACATGTACCATATATCTTAAGCCTGAAACTGTTAACAGAAAGATAGTTAAAATCACCTAACTTGTATAAATTTTGTGATGTCCATTAAAAGTGTAAACAAAATATTCTCTATTAACACGAAATTCTTGTGACAATTTCCTCTACTGATACTACAGCGTGTGTATTCATCATGACGAATTCCTATCAATGTCAATGGATCTGATATCAGAAATATAACCCATATGCATACGATTATGTTTGATTGCACCAGCTCATTATTGTTAAGTCCATAATTAGACAGGTGTAACCTCAATGTTGAAATATTACACGGAGCGGTGACACAGGGACATAGAGAAGAATGCAAATAACAACCAAGGTTTAAACTACAGCTCAAGATTCTTTTTACGTGAATACACCAGCCCCTGGTGTAATACTTTTAAGAGAAAAATAACAATCTTGATATACATATAAATACGTGTGTGTCCTTGCAAAAATTTATTTTTGTCCTCATTTAATGTTACTAGGTAAATTCAGAATATACAAATTATTTCTGCCTATAAAATCTGAATTGCTCCAAAGTACATGTCGTAATTCATGCTGATAATTAAGTTCCCAGTCTATCACTATGGGTGAGGATTTTCTAGGATTTATAACATTGCTTTCCCTGGTGATACACGTACAGTTTGATCCTTGGAATATAACTAAACATTTGCCTTGAGTTAATAATCACCTTAACAACCTGTTATATTTATTTCTCTTGAGGTCAAATCGTGTGCAAGACATTGCACTCTATTTCTGTTTGAAAATTTTCACAATTATTATAGATAAACTACAGTGGTACAGGGTTCAAAATTCCTCAAGTCCGACGTCCGGGACTAAACTATTCTAGATTCGAACTCGGCACTTTAATTCGCCGAAGTCAGGGACTTGCCATTAATTTCAAACGTGAAATAAAGAAATCATAAAATCAATAATGAATGTTATTGGTTTTTATTCATTCAAAAACAAATAAGATGTATGCATATAATTTAATTTTTTAATGATGATAAAATGGGTGTTACCAATATGGACTTGGACATTTCTTCCTTGGACTTGTCTAAAATTCATCCTTCAAGTCCCGGACTTGACTATTATGAAAAAAAAATTTGAACCCCTGGTGTATATATAATGTCCTTCATCATATTGATTGATTTAATTATTGATTGAAAAGTTTTAAACTGCACATATTAGTATTTATCCTTGGTACCTGATGTTATACATCTAACATGTATTTGTTGAAAAAAATCAGAAATTTTGTTGCATTCTCATAGACATGTATAGCTAGGCAGATTTAGACAAGGCAGGGTGCTCAGCCCCCCCCTCCGCCCCCTCCCCCCCCCCCAATTTTCGTGACCAAAATTATTACTATGGATATAGAAATATAGCTAAACAAAACCCTAAAATAAATTCAAAAGCCCTTAACTGCATCCCAGACCTAGCCTATTGGCCCCCTCAAAGGACCGAGGCCCTCTTTTCGACAAATCCTGGATCCACCACTGCATAGCTCACATCCATGCTTTCTGTCAAGGTTATACCAATGGCAACTGCTAATAGCAGAATGAGCAACATGATATTTTGATACGTCTTTTAGATAATCTTTGTTGTCATGTTGATTATTCATTATGTTGTCACAAGGTTTAAGAACAAATAAATACTATTTCAAAGGATAATTTACATAAATGCTCTCCTGGAATTTGGATATTTGAAAACGAACCCTTTTCGAACTTATTAGAACAATTACATATACATGTATGTACTATATCAATCTATAGCTTATTTGTTCTAGTTAAGGTTCCATGTGTCCTTAATTATTTATCAATGAACAGAAATTGATTTTTAACCTTCATGCTTTAATACATATATAGGCTGTAATAAAATCAAAGTACACACACAAGTTTTGTAATTTGACATCAAAGTGCTTTATCAAGAAATTTCCTCATTAAACAACAGCTGTGAAAATATCTGCAACATCAGCAGAATCACCAACAAACAACAACTTTTTAGGCCATGCATAAAAAAATCCTAAATTCACTGGCCTTTTTTTTTATGAGAGAGGCAGTTGTTTTATAATAATTTCTCTCTCTTGGCAGAGCCTTAGAAACTGTAAATTAATTTCTTCTGCCTGACGGTACATAAATCTTTTTCAAAAAAATTTGGTATCATTATTGACAAATTAAAATACATTTGGTCACCAATCAATTTCAACAATATAGTGCTGGTTCATTTTAAATACTGTCTGACTGTGATGCAAAAGTTTCCACATTGAAATTGGATTATAGAAATATTGAAGATGCACATGCATAAAATACAAATTGAAAATAATAATAATAAAAAAAAATAATTGTAAAACAGGTCACAAACTTAAAGGTGAATTGAATATATATATATATGCAGTCTTGTACTATACGTATAATCAAGATATTAAACCTATTTATATGTGACAGAAATTTATAGTGTCAGGAGTTATACCCGGTATTCCTGTTCCAAGAGTCTACTTTCTTACATGTGTTCATGTGCTTTTCCATCGGTCATTAAGCAAGGTTTACTTTTAACCCCTCTCTGTTTGATTTATTTTATAAGTTAATTCGTTAATTCCTCATTTATTAGTATGATCACATCAGATTGATATTTTATGTTTTCACCATCCAGTACATTGCACTACATCTAATTGTCTTTCTTGTCTAAAAACAACCTCTTTCAATATGCCAGGTAAAATAAAATTCTCATGACCTGATATCTGAATATGCAGCAAAAAAAAAAAAAAAAAAAGCTATCATGTCATATTTCAATGTCATTATTTGCAAGTAATATCCTGGATTTTCTCTCTTGGTTTGTGTATCAATCAAATTAAGGGTATAAAATTGTGAATGAGAAACTCACCGTACGCATTTACTTATACTGTGATGGGCAATGAAAATGGGATTAGACTTGTATATTCCATTCCTCAATCTGCTTATACACTGCTAATTGGTACAATTGTATTGATGTTGATGGGTATCAAAAAGGAGTGGAATGTATACAAGTCTCAGCCTAATTGCAGTGATGGATATTTGACTCACATCCTTCATGTAAATAGATGGTTTTATATACATGTATGATATATGGCTCTCCAAACAAATAACTCTGACACATTCCAAATGTCACCATTGAAAAATAAATAAGATGGCAATCACTTAAGATCAGTATGAAGCAAGTACTTGGTAGAGCTCCAAATTAAGATTTGTCATCGGTCAGATACACAAACACTGATTCAGATTTATAGAAGAAATGAATTATAAGAAAAATCTTATAAATTTATCCATATCTCTGCTTAGTCATTTATAGATCTAGCTGAAAAATGAATACCTCAAGAGTCAAGACAGGTTGTCCATAAAATTTTACAGTAGTCATTGGTCATTTTAGTTCTTTTAAATGTACATGTATATATAGCTTGATACCTTTAATGCATCAATTTTATAGATCTATCTCTAGATATATACTATAGGGTTGTTTAATTTAAGACAATTCTCTGTAAAAGTGATGTACTAAATACTGCGGTAAAGAGTGCCTGGAGCTACAGAATCTGATACAGACATTTCTAGATTCTATGTTTCTATGCACCTTATATATGCCAGCCGTCTCCATTTGGTACGTAGTCTTTTAAAATGACATGAAAAATATATAATAAATGCACTACAAAGTGGTGCATCCTCGCACAACTGTGTATGTATCTGTTACTGTTAGTGGGGCCACTGTTATGCTTGTCATTAAGCAAGACTGATTGTTTCTCCAAATGCAATGTCCAAAATTTCCCCCATCTGTTTTAATCATTTGCATACATTATTTTCTTGTACAGAATATAAAAATGTGACCGAGCTTCACATCTACCCTCACTTATATCATAAACATGAGAACATGCAGCATATGCATGTTGTATTGTTTCTGATACATGGTAATCTTAACTTACCTTGTTTGTGAACTTTTGCATTCCTCGACAATGACATTATCAAATTTTTCCATCGTAGACAAATTCTTAGATTTCCGTCAAAATCACTAGATCGGTGTATTTCAAACGTCACTGTTTGTTTCTCTCTCGTCCTTTTCCCCTTGTATGATTTTTGACATATGGGATAATAATACACTGTTAGGAAGCACGAGACATTGTAAGCTTTCGACTTTCGACAACGACACCCCGTTACGTCACCGAAGTGAATGTAATGCTTTACGTCGAATTCGTTTCTTGTATTTTTATATGAGATCCACTTCTGAGCGAGTTCCACTTCATAATTTGACGTTCTAAATGGAAACAATGAAAATTCTTCTTCTAAAAGCACTTCGCACTTCCTCGCCATTTTGCATGATCATGTGATTAATCACGTGATAACTTTCGTAGTTGGAAAAAGAAAAAAGAAAAGGGGGGGGGGGGGGGGGGAACCAAACATTTATTAGATAATCGTGTCTCGGCGCGGGCCTTACCTACATATATGTATTGCCTTGAATTTGTGTCGTAACAGTCACCTTTTTTTTTTTTTATATAACAGTCAACTTTTTTATCCTAGGCCCCCACCAGCCTGATTGCATGGCTGTGCCTAGCCACAGGAACCGGTAATTTGGTCTGAATAGTGATATTAGGGTCTATACTATACTGCACCCCATATAAAAAATAGGGGGGGTGGTATAGTATATGACCCTTAATTATCAAACTTATTAATTACAGACCAAATTACCGGTTCCTGTGGCCTAGTTTAGTAGTTAGTCTAAATCACCGGTCTGCAGAACAAACGTTCCTGGACCCACTGGACCTCAAGACGGGACCCAGATCCCCAAAATATTTTCTGATATAAAAACAATGTTTTTGAATTTTTAATATAAGAATGGTATTTGGGGGAGGGGGGTCGTTCATTATGTATACCAGATTTTTTACCCTATTTTGGGCTCTGAATTCAGTACAAATACATGCATAGTTTATGCATAGTTTATCCACAGATGCTCGTCACGAATATTGACCTTCTCTATTCTATAATTACGTAATAATATTGAATACAAGGTGTCATTTAATCGTCACGAATATTGACCCTCCCTATTCTATATCTAGAATACAACTGAGGTGTCATTTAAAAAAAAGACAAAAAGTTCGTGACGAGTCCCTAGCTGTGGTTTATCTAAACTTGGGTCTACATGCTTTTCAATGTAACAGGTATAACCCGTATAAAGAGATTTCGTTTTTTAATTGATTTTTTTGTTTTGTTTTGGGGGGGGGGGGGTTGTTTTTATTTTTGTTATCAAGTTATTACCTATTGCAACATCGATCCGTCGTGAACGTTATAATTAAACTTCTTCCTATTCTAGTAAGCATCTTTTGGGACAAGTAAATGTCAGAGTTTTGTACCCCTGAAGCCTAGGGGAAGGGGGTAAACAACTTTAAAACATTGACCAATATTGAAATGTTTTATTCTCTAGAAAAAAAATTCATAGCTATGTGAAGCATATTATCACTGACTAACAAGAAATGGTAGATATTAATTATCACAATACTTCTTTCGATAAAGCTGTTAATTGGTCCAGATTGTATATTGGTCACAAAATGTTGAAATCAACCAAATCCACCATTATTACCCACTTACTATGTTGTTCAGCATATTGTTTACAGGAAATATGTTTTTGCCTTCTTTTTGGAAGATTGCTCACACCATTCTTTTTTAAGGTCACCTGAGTCATTCGGGGTGACCTCTTCGATCGTCCGTCGACGTCCGTCGTGCGTTAATAACTTCTTGATGTCTTTTCAAATTTGGTATGAAGCATCTTTGGGACAAGGAACACGTAATTATTGTGCTCTTGCACCTTTGGGGGCAGGGCAAAAACTGTTAAAAAGTGAAAATTGTCAAAAATCTTCTTCTTTACAACCGCACGTGTCTGACAGAAACTAAATGCATAGTGATGTAGAGCTATCACAATTGTAAATTTTGTGATCCCCGGCGTAGGGGTTCTGACCCCATGCGGGGGGAGGGGGCAAACTTGGTACTTAGTGTTTATATGGAAAACATTTGTAATTTTAAAGATTTTCATTTTGAAGTGGGGGGGGGGGGGTGCACATGAACCCAGTGCACCCCCTATGGTTACGGCCTTGAAGGATCCGGATGGATATCGGAAAAAAATACTAAGAAGATAAGTATATTATACAGTGCTTGAAACTGATTTTCTCTATAATTTTACTAACACATAGTGCTCAGCGAGACAGGCCTTTAATCAGACAGTGTTGGCACTCCCCCTTGAGAAATAAGAGGCCCACGGGCCTTAACGGTCACCTGAGTATCATTACCCATATAGGACGTCTCATGTTTTGCATTTAAGACTGAATATGGAATTTATTGTTATCATATTTCAAAATATGAATTTTAGATGGAAACCACCAATAATTGCTATTTTAATGTCCAGTCTGCTTGACCTTTTGACCTCAAATTTAATAAGAAACATCTTCATCCCATGGATATTCCATATGTATGATATGGTGAGATAATGCTCTCGATACTGGAAACCATATTATTGCTACTTGATGTCCAGTGCGCTTGACCTTAAGGTCGACGTACATGCGACTAGCAAAAATCAAAAAAAAGCTAATGGAATCACTAAATTGTGTGTGTTTCGTGGGGGGGGGGTATATAAAATAACGCGCACAAGAAAATTAAAGACTTGAAGGGGGGGGGACTTTCTATGTGTCTATGTGTCATGATGGCAGAAAAACGGTTACTTGACATAGGGCGGTGGGTTTGGGGGGACCCGGCAAAACCATCCTATTGAACTTTCCATTGCCCGTCCCCACCCGGCCCTACACCCATGATTCCCATACGGCAGCATGTTCAGTCACATTACCAAAAGTTCAAGGAACAGACATAAGGCGTAAGATTGCGGCTTACAAAAATGCAAAACCCCGTCTTTCCACAGTGTTGTTAAAACATGACCTGTTTTGCACTTAAATCACTCAAGAGGTTATTCATTTAAACTCCATTCGTCTGTTGGGTAAATCAAAACATAAAGAATACAATCAATTCATTACATGAAATAGATTACATATAATGTCTTCTTACAATACAGATATAAAAAAAAAGATTTATACCTGTAATGGAAATAAATAATGACCTTTTTGCACTTGATATACAGAAAATCCATGATATCGAATTTCAGGAGTTAAAAAATACATCTAGGAGTGATGTTCAATTTCTTAAAATTCACGTAATATTCAGAGTCTTGTCTCAAAATTAATATTCGAACTTTAAAAAGTAGAGGATTTCGTCAAATTTTTAAAATATTTGGCCAAAATACGGATTTTTTTGCACAGAATTTCGATTAAATTGAATTTGGACTTTTAAAGAAACATGTATTCTGTTGGAAAAATACCTCAACAAAATAATAAATAACAATATTAAATTTTTGAACTAGTTCCAAGTCTCATTTACTGTATGATTAATTTAAAAATGTAATATGCGAATTAGAGGTATTAGAAATAGAAGGTATATTGGGTGAAATAGAAAACTGCCAAAATCATGCTTTTTGATTAATCAATCCTTCCGCCACAAAATATAGTCCTACCAAACCCTTCAAAATCTGAATTGACACAAAATTTCAAGTTTCAACTGGACAGGGTTCAGTTGTAAATGTGTAATATGTTTGCACCGATGGGGTCAGTATAGAACCAGTAAATACTTTAGTGATAGCGTCCTGCTTAGTTGTTCTCAAAGTTAAGCCGTTTTTCACACACACTGATTTGACTACGGATTGCTCCGTTTACCTGCTCACGACAATGGGCTCACTGGCTGTGTGACCGGCCAACAGGGAATGCTTAATCCTCCTAGGCACCTGATCCCACTTCTGGTGTGTCCAGGGGTCCGTGTTTGCCCAACTCTTGTTTTTGTATTCTATTTGGGACTTACGAGATTGATCACTGTTCGTTATCTTGCCTTTACATTGTATTATAATCTACACGATGTCAATTTAGAAACAAAGGCTGTCTTCTAAGATATTTCAACTGTGTTTTTAGGTTATAAGCAATTCTAGAGAAGATTAAGTCTTGTAGATAACCCACTATAATATTCTGAAATCTGGTAGCCTACACCCCATGCACAACAGGTAGCCTACACCCCGTGCACAACATTGATTTTTCGTCGATATCTTTTAAACACCATTGTTTTTATTTATTGACAGTATATGTATCAAGTATATACAAATTAGTACGTAATTATGTTAGTCACGTTAAAAGTGACGATAAAACAAAGCGTTGTCCTGATCTTTGATCATAAACATGCGGTAGTAGCACATTTTCTTCCGATCGTCAGAATTGGTTGAAGTGTTGTGATAAAACTAGAAAGCGTTACAGGAATAAATTGTGTCCATATATTCTTTTAATAGATGCTTTCTTCCGTAAGCATATGTTTTCTGCAAATTATATCCATAAATTGATATAATATGCAAAAACTTACCTCGACTACCCGTCCTTTCGCTGAGTAGCTTACACCCCTGTCACAACATAACCTACACCGCATGTTGGGGTGTACCTGGTGATTTATATTTTGTATAATTTGACCAGTCACGAAACATCGCACTGCACTACCTATTCAGGAAGCACACGGATCTTTATAACTAAACCATATGCATTCTTCTTTCTTCTGTACTCCCTTTTCTCTATCTTTTCTTTTTTCTGTCGGTGAACATAGAAAGGTTCGTGCACTTCCGAAGTCTAACCTTAACCAGTCTGTATGTCAGAGTTAAAAATCTGCGAATTGTCAGGGTCTGCATGATTTTAAGAAAAGGAAAGATGTCCTTCAATATTATAGACAATTACAATGTAATTTACTTTGTTTACAGGATACTCACTTTACTGTATATATGGAAGAAAACATAAGGAATGAATGGGGATATGGATTTTTAAAAAAAATTCATTTACATCACATGCATTCCAGATGTATACTAGCTATATTTATGAACAATAATTTTGAATATAATGTTCATAACAAGGTAATGGACACCTCTGGAAATTACCTTGCAATGGATATTAACTTTAGTGATATACGAACAACTTTAATTTTAATCTATGGTCCAAATGAAGATTACCCTCCTTCTATAGAAATATTTCTGAAGTAATCAGTAATTTAGGAAATTATAACATCATTTTAGTTGGAGACTTTAATTTAGTTTTAGATCCAGATAAAGATTACTACAATTATCTTCATATCAATAACCCTAAAGCAAGAGATGAAGTATTAGAAATCATTTTATCCCACAATTTATCTGATATATTTAGAGAGGTACATCCAGAAAAAACAAGATACACATGGCGCAAGCCTCATCCCTTCAAACAATCAAGACTTGATTATTTCCTAATATCAAACTCAATGCTGAACATGGTAAAAGAAAGTGATATTATGTCAAGTTATAAGTCAGGTCATTCTCTTGTATTCCTAATGCTTAAACTAAACAATTTTACACATGGAAAAGGATTGTGGAAATTTAATAATTCATTGTTGTATGATTTAGAGTTCATAGAAACTATTAATTAGACTATTAAACAGGTTAAAGAAAATCACGCACTATTTGTATACAACAGAGACAACATTGTCAACATACCAGACTCAATGCAATTTATTATCAATGATCAACATTTTTTGGAAACTCTCTTAATGGAAATCAGAGGTAAAAGCATATCCTATTCAAGCTTTGTTAAAAAAAAAAGAAATAATGAAAAAGAAAAAAATCTTATCCTGATATAAAAATCAGAAGAAAACTATGAAGAAAATTTACAACATATTTTAAAATGATAAGAAGAAGGAATTAGAAAATATTCGAAATCACAAATTAATGGGTAATATAGTAAGGTCCAGAGCAAAGTGGACAGATGAATGGGAGAAACCAACTAAGTACTTCTTGAATTTAGAAAACAGACATTATACAAATAAAATAATACCAAAATTAATAAAGGATGGAGAAAGTTCGGATGGAATTATAAACCAAGAGGCAATTTTAACCGAAATTGAAAATTTCTATAAGAATCTTTATGAACAGAAAGATGAAAATGTTGAATTTGAATTTAAGGACATTTTAAATGATATTGAAATAAAAAAAAATTAAATCATACCCAAAGAGACACCTTGGAAGGTGTAATATCATATTCCGAAGCAACAAATGTTATAAAAAATATGGGAAATAATAAAAGTCAAGGAAGTGATGGCTTTACAACAGAATTTTATAAAGTTTTTTGGGGTAAAATAGGACATTTTGTGGTTCGATCTTTAAATTTTGGACATGATATTGGAGAATTTTCAGTAACTCAGAAACAAGGATTTATCACTTGCTTTCCTAAAGAGGGTAAAAGTAATATTTTTTGAAAACTGGATGACCATTACGTTTTACTTAATGTTGCTTACAAAATAGGATCAGGATGTATATATTGCCCAGAGAATAAAAAATATCCTTGATTTCATAATTAGCCCTGACCAAACGGGCTTCATGCCTGGTAGATACATGGGAGAGAATACTAGATTGAGTTATGATCTTATGCATGCATAATGATATTCCTGGGGTTCTCTTGATGATTGACTTTGAGAAAGCTTTTGATACTGTCTCATGGAAATATATTCATACATGTTTGGAATTTTTTAACTTTGGTCCAAGTATTCAAACATGGATTGCAACTTTTCAACATAATTAGAATCCTCAGTTACCAGCTGGATTCCTCTCAATTTTTAAACCGGGTCGTGGTTGTCGCCAAGGTGACCCAATTTCTCCCTACTTATTTTTACTATGTGAGAAATTCTGGCTTATAAAATTAAAAATAATAAAAACACTTCGAGGTATGAAATAGATGATATCGAATACTTAATGTCTCAATATGCTTGATGATACAGCAGTAATACTAGTGGCTCTGAAAAATCTCTTAGAGCCACCTTGATGATTGAACAATTTTAATGCAATCTCGGACTTAAAATTATTTATCTAAACACAGTATGGATAGGTAGCAAAAAGATATTCAAAGAATTTTGTGTCCAGATAAAAAATGTCATTGACAACGCAATTCAAACTTCTGGGTATCCATTTTGATGTAGACCTAACCAAAATCCCAAACTCAACTATGATAAAAAAGTTAGTTAAAATTAAAGAAATTACCAACCAGTGGAACAAAAAGGACACATCACTCTATAGTAAGATTACACTAATAAAATCCCTTTTAATCTAGCAAATGAACCATTTATTTCTCTGCCTATACACCATCAAATAAATTTATAAAAGACCTGAATAGTACAATTTTTATGGCACTCTAGATAACATTGACAAAATTAAAAGAAGAATATTTACACGGTGGATTATAAACAATGATATACAAGGCCTTAAATCTTCTTGGATAATTAAAAGATTGTTAAAAGGTCAAAATGCAAAGTGAAAAATATTATTGAATAAATCAATCAATACAGACACAATTTTTAAAACGGGGTCAGATTACATAAACAAAAAAATCTTTTGAAAAACTCCTTTTGGAAAGACACATTCATGGCCTTTCAAAATAGTCAAGATAGTATGAAGTTACATACATGGGAAGATTTTATATCCCAGCCAATTTGGTTTAACAAAAAATATTAATAGGGGAAAAAAATCACTTTTTTTAGAGAATGGTTTAACAAGAATATAATATGTAATCAATGATTTGCTGGATGAAAAAGGGTCCTTTTTAGATTTACAAAACTTAAAAGTAAGTTTAATGTCGAAACCAATTTTTAACATACCTCGGTTTACAGAAATCAATAGCAGCTAGCATGAATTGTCAAGAAATACCAAAGGAAGAAGTGAATCCTAAGCCTTTCACACCTTTTCATATTAAACTATTTTGCTCTTCCAAAAAAGGTACTAGAGTTATGTATGATCTCTTAAAGTTGGGTATACAAACCAAAATGGAGAGTATACTTCACTTTATCAGAATTGCTGTGCAATGGAAATCTATATTTTATTTACCATTCATCAATACTAAAAGTACCAAACTACAACGGCTACAATTTAGAATCAATCACCATATACTAACAACTAATACTTTTTTGTTTAAAATTGAATTGAAAGACAGTAAATTGTGTAGAGTTTGTAACAGACACGAGGAGACAATCTGTCATATACTTTGGGAATGTCCAGATGTTCAAGACCTACTTGATATATTTTATGAATATATATTGTCAGACAAATGGAATTATTTTTCCACGAAATCCTTTATCATTTATTTTTGGACTTGACCTCGATTCCAAAACCAGTGAAATATAAATTATTTTTCTAATTTTCAAACTATACATCTATAGGAAGCGTTGTCTGAACGAAAAATTATCTATTCACGGATTACTGGCAGATATCAAAACGCATCTTTCAACTTTAAAATATAGAGCAACCAAAAACTGTGAACTTGAAGAAATGGGGAACTTGGTCAATTTTTTGAACATACGGCACTGATTACGGACACTGGACTGCATAATATATACTATATACATCATACAAAAAGTATGCAGACTTTGATTATCTTAATTCCTGACAATTTACTTTATTATATATCTTCAACCAGTACTACTTATGTTCACCACCCCCCCCCCTCTCTCCTCTCTCTCTCTCTCTCTCTCTCTCTCTCTCCTCTCTCTCTCTCTTCTCTCTCTCTCTCTCTCTCTCTCTCTCTCTCTCTTGTGTAATTTGTATGTATTATTTTGATTGATGGATTTATAAAGTCTTTAAACTGAAAAAAAAAAAAAAAAAAAAAAAAAAAAAAGTAAAAAAAAAAAAAGTAGCATATATATACAGAACAGCAGCAGAGACATTGACCTACTACCAGGAGGGTTGAACATAACGACTTAGCCACTGATGAGTAACCCAGTAGGGATGTCAAACCTTTGCTGGCTTGCACTGTAAATTCGGTTAGGCTGCTTAGCAGCGGATTAACAAGAGTGATTGAAAGTTTTACCAATTTATTGAATGCAAAGAGTAACAAATAACACATGTAATGTGGAAAATGTCGCACGCAAAAATTTGTGTGGGGAACTGGGGAGGCGACCGGTGCACCAGTTTAACTACAATGTAGGGGCAACACCGGGGACCCTATGTGAGCAATAGGTGTCCAGTCCTGAACAGTTGACCACGTTCTAGAGGCAGGGTAGAAGACTTTGCGTAACTCACCGGTCGTCTGCACAGTGCTACCTGGTTTAAAGCAAGTACCTACTTGCACCAGACTGTAGCACCCCTCTCTTGCTTGGGAGGTGGATGTGACCCCAGCTATGAACTAACCATGAGCCCCACTGATTAAATAATAACATTTCAAAACACAACACAGCCAGATATTCAACTGACCCAACATAATTGCATTGTCTTCAGGTGGGTCAAGATCCCCCTGCATAAATTACAGGTGGGAGGAGAGCCGGTTTTGTCGCAGAATTAGATCAATTACCCTGGCATACTCCCAGTCCCCCCTCCCCAACGAAAGAGCGACGGTGTTAGATATTCTGCGCCCCATTTAATTAGAAACGGAAATAAAACAGCAGGTGTAAACCGATGAACAGCAGGCAGCAGAGCTGAAAAAAAGGCATATGGTCTCGTGGTGATGTAGCAAGCTAATCTGTATATAAGGAAAAAGCAGCAGTACATGTTCAAAGTAGAATGAAACAAGAAAGTGGGATGGGTGGGTGGGGATTTGTTGGTTATGGCCGACGTAGATTTTGAAGAGGTGCGAGATAAGTCTTACCGGGATTTGTTGGTTTAACGGTGGCCACTCGTGCGAGAATTAGGCTAGTTCGGAAACGGACCGAAATTGAGTGGCCAATCAATATTAATTGTGGACTATTTGATATGCATCAATAATCTGATTATTTAGGAGGGGGGTATATAGATTCAATCCTTCTGTGAGAACCCCGTAAGTTGAAAGAACTGTGTTCAAACCTTTTATATATGTAATTTAATACAATAAATATGTTCAAAATCGAATTCACCCCTGTCTGTCTGAAATACAGTAAAAATTCTGTATCTCGAACATGGTTTATTCGAATACCTGCTTATGTCAATGTCGAGCGGCCGGTCCCTGCCGTTTTCGCCTATTATAAATGATTTGAAAACTCCTGATATCTCGAACACGATAGTCGAATACCCTGCTTATGTCAACAGTATTTTCAAGGTCCCATGCCCAGTATCTCACCTGGTTATTATGCAATCAGAAACAGCAGTATTGTGATTTGCTCTTTTTATGCCCCTGGAATCTTCATTTGGGGCACCATAATCTTGGCCTTTCCATCTGTCTGTCGAGCTGTTTGACCAAATAAAAAACTTTAACATTGGCCATAACATTTGAATGGTAAGTGATAGAGCTTTCATATTTCACCTGTGTATTTTTATGACAAACCCTCTCAACTGGTGCTAAACTTTTGGACTCTTAAACTTGACCTATTTTCATATTACCATATCCAAAGAATAAAGAAAAATTACATGTATCCTAAAATTCATTTCTAGGGTCTATGTAGGAACAAGTCTGTTAAAAGTTTTAATTTAAACTCAATTCGATAAATAGGGCAACGAAAGAAGAGTAGCTGTTATGACATGGCTGACTGTCATCTTTCATTGTTGCTGGTAAGCATTCAATTTTATTTTCCAATCTTAAACACAAGTATGATCAAGTTGTAGAACCTCTGTACTACGAATAATGAGGGGGAAATCATGCATATACTATTGAGGGAAGAACCATGCATACACTATTGAACGGAAAACCATTGTGTAGCTAATGAGGGACAACAATGTATATACTAAGCGGAAAACCATGCATACACTAATGAGGGGAAAACCATGCATACACTAATGAGGGAAAACCATGCATACACTAATGAGGGAAAACCATGCATACACTAATGAGGAAAACCATGCATACACTAAAGAGGAAACCATGCATACACTGAAACACCATCGCATACACAATGAGGGAAAACCATGCATACACTAATGAGGGAAAACCATGCATACACAATGAGGGAAAACCATGCAATACACTAATGAGGAACACACATGTATGCTAAGAGGAAAAAACATGCATAGAATGTGCATACACTAATGAGGGAAAACCATATATGCTAATAAGGAAAACCACAGAAGAGTTTGCCTCAATTTTGTAATCAATATAGAAATGAATGATATTAATCACTGTTATCGTTACTTTTTCATGGTGATGTTTTCCTGTATTATAGAATGTGATTGATTGTAGGTCTCTGTTTTGAGTTTTATTTTGTTGAGACAAAAAGGTTGGTACTAGCCGGTATGGATATTATCTTTCATTTCAGATCACTTTTATCGACCAACCCCCCACAATCCTAATGGAAAGTAAAGCCTTTCCATCTGATCACGTAAGTTGTTATCTTTTTGGCCAGCTTGTCATATCAACAAAATCATACATGAGGTATCTTGTGGAATCATTTTAATTCGTGGGGCCAATGTTCGTGGGTAACCAAATTTGCTGGTTCGTGGGGACGTAATTCGTGGGTAATTGATAAATAATGCAAAGGCATTAGAATTTATAAGAGATTAAAAGGACAATAAAAATGTTCGTGGGGGACTAAATTCGTGGGTAAGAGTGACCCACGAAATCACTGAACATATAGGTCCCGTCAACGAACAATGATGATTCCACAGTAGTACCTCCTTCACTGAGTACAATATTAGTTATATGGATTCTTGGCTGGGTATATGGATTCATATTCCCTGTCAAAGTTTATATTCTCCTTAGCCGCCAGGCTCAATGTCTTTATAAGATATTGGTTTGTTACAGTACAGATATGATCATAGTGTGTGTTTATAAGATATTGGTTTGTTACAGTACGCGGTTGAGAGCCAGATAGAATTACACGGATACAATCCGGAAACAGCAATGGTGCTCATGGAACCTCGACAGGTAAATACTACACATCATTTACGAAATCACACTCTTCTTTGTTGGAGGTACATTTAGTGGACCTTTGGCACCTGTAAGGGGCAGAGTACATGTACATGTATAAAACCAGTAATTATTTTCACAATATGTAATTAAAGACAACAAGAAATCAGGAAAGATCTGGACCCAGTTGCTTGAATGTTAGTTAACTTTAATTGACAGTTAGCTTTCCATTAACTTGAGCATAGGATTAACTTAAAGTTAGCTGTCAGTTATAAACAACTTTAAAACTGTTTGTGCAACTGGACCCAGTTTGATGAATTCATGCCAAATGAGGCAGTTGGAAATGTTCTCAGCTATCTTCCTGCAGACATTGGAAAAACAGCAACATACACTTGGCATTTTCTATTATTTAATTTCTTTATGCACAAACAAGAGAACCATCAAATCGACAAGTTTTATTCATGTGTGTGTAAACAGTCTGAGTGCACCTCAGGAAGCAGCCTCAGCTATCAACAGCAAACAATTTCTTTGTAAACAATTGATTATTTTTACAAATTACACAAAATTTGCTAATCAGCGGTACAAAAATCAAGAGGAAAGAAAAAAGGGAAATGAGAATATTAATCAGTCATTAAAAAAATAATCTTTGGTTCTACAATTGACCAAGTTCATATTTGATTGGACTGTTACCTTTTGTTTTTCGAGGTCAAAGGTCAAGGTTGTATCACTTAGTAGGAAAATGTTGTGGGCATTATACAGACCAGCTTTAGGATAATAGAGCTTGGTATATTTGATCTCCATGATGAGAGGATGATGCCTATTGTTTTTCAAGATCAAAGTCGTAGTATCAGCTATTAGGAAAACCTTGTAGGTATAATAGAAAACAAACTGTATGGGGGCTAGGACCATTAAACTTGGTACCATGCATCTTATGCCAAGTGAAGGATGCCTATTGTTTCTCAATAACCATAATAATGAATTGGCAGATAAAAGACAGTGTTAACTCTGCTTAAATATGAATTCCACTAAAATTAATATTGGCGTATTAAGCCCATTGGCGTTGCTCTCGTTTAGTTTACGCTTTCAGGGTAATACGCATTTTGGGTATACAGCTTCTTTTCTGGCTATTAAAAGGTCTAAATTGAAGGATGTTGTGGTAATTTTAAACTTTCACAAAGCTCCTGGATTGATGAGCTAATCTGTGGGTAAAATGTAAGAAAAATGAGTCATGTGGGATAGGGAAATTCCATTTCTAGGACTCGATCTGCAACGCTTCATTCTAGACTGCAAATCTTGTGCCCACAGTGGAATTTCCCTATCCTATATTTCTTTGGGTACCAGGATTACCTTGCTACTACACAGGGGCAGCAGTGTTTCATTACCGAATCTTGTTATTGAAACATTACGCAAATAACTGTACATTTGATTGTGGATGACCATTATGTTGATGCTTTCCTTTTATGATTTGATATGAACTGACATTGTTACTCTCCAATTTAGGGAGAATCAATTATTCGTACGGAGGATATACTGGCGAAAATCGAGGAAGAGGGGGACGAGATTGCAGTGGTTTGTTTTAGTGGGGTGCAGTACTACACTGGGCAGGTGTTTGATATCCTACAATATAAGGCGGGCCAACGAAAGGTTGAACTGTCGATTAGATGTAGTGAAATATACTACAGGACTGGCAACATAGGTTGAGTCGTTAATTATAAGCGGCAATATAGTACTTACACGAGGGCAGGTGTTTGATATTCCCAACAATAAACTAGGCGGCCAACGAAAGGTGAGTTCGAAGATGAGTGAAAAGCTGAAATAGTGATGTAGTATTATGCGTATGAAGGAGGTTTGAAATCCATATAACTAAGGCTCGGCAACGAAAGGTGAGCTGTTTCGATGTAGATGAGTTGAAATAACTAAGGCTGGCCACGAAAGAGCTGTGATGATACGTGTCGATTTAGATTAGTGAATAACTAAGGCTGGCCAACAAAAGGTGACTGTCCAATTAGATGTGAAATAACTAAGCTGAGCCAACGAAAGTGAGCTGCGTCTGATTAGATAGGGGGATTAGTGAAATAACTAAGGCTGGCCAACAAAAGGTGAGCTGCGATAATAGATTAGGGGGATTAGTGAATACTAAGGGCGCCATTAACGAAGTAGCTGTCGATTAATTAGGGGGTATTAGTAACAGATAACTAGCGGGCCAACGAAAGGTAGCTGTCGTTAGATAGTGAAATACTAGAGCGGGCCAAACGAAGGTGCGTCGATTAGATTAGTGAAATAAACTAAGGCTGGCACAAAAGGTGAGCTGTCAATAGATAGTGAAATAACTAAGGTGGCCAACGTAAAGGTGCAGCTGTCCGATTAGATGTGTGAATATAAAGGCAGGCGCAATGAAAGATGGAGTCTGTCGATTAGATTAGAAATAACGGGCTGGCGCCACACCGAAAGGGTGAAGCTGTCGATTAGATTAGTAAATACTAGGCTGGCCAACGAAGTGATCTGTCATTAATAGTTGAAATAACGGGCAGGGCCAACGACAAGGTAAGGCTGTCGTTAAGTAGTGAAATAACGGGCAGGCCAACGAAAGGTAAGCTGTCGATTAAATTAATGAATAACACGCAGGCCAAATTCTTGGTACTGGGCTCAATAAAATGAGATGTTGATTAGAGTTAAAAGTTTGATTGACAGTTGACATCTGAGTTAGCAGTATGTAAATGTTAATCATGTTCAGTAACCTTTATGCAATGATTTTTTGTTTTATTTGCTTTCATTCTTTTTAGGGCTGCTATGTCGGGTGGGATCTTGCTCACGCTGCCGGGAACGTGGAATTGAGTCTTCATGAGTGGGGAGTGGATTTTGCCTGCTGGTGTACATACAAAGTAGGTACCGAGGTCTTGTTGATCTTTAGAATTAAAGAGAATAAAAGCTTAACATTGTAATTTTCACACTTAATAGGATACAACTTCCCCATCCAAATTATACCAAATATTTACATCTTTTGGGGCCCAGCACAGAGGATACCAAATATGTTATAATCAGGCTCAAAATATACGACTAAAATGGTCGAAATTTCGACTTAAAATTGTCTCTGGCGACCAAAAGTAAGTGGACGATCGCCATCTGGCGCGACTTAGGTTTTTCCCCTCCGATTTGTGTAATATGTGTGGAATCGTTTGAAGTACGAGCTTAACAATTGAACAAAGTCTGGATCGTTGAAAGAGTCTTGAACAAAAGCTTATTTAGGTACTTTTAAGCACTTAAATGATTCAGATTAAACATGGTGCACAACAATCTCTCACCAGAGGCGCGTTACGCAGCTTCACTTACACCATCTGTTATCGTCTGCAAAAGTAGTTCGCCAGAGCTTTTTCTTGTTCCTCCCCGTAACTCTCTATTTTCGTTCACATGAAGCTACGACTTCTACAGTTTTTGTGTTTTGTCCATGTTTACATCTAACAGTGACGATTGTGACGTATAATGATACGTCACTCGATCTAACTAAGTGGAAAGTTATTGCGAGAAGCAAAGCAAAATAGTTCAACAAATTTGAATGTGTTTTATTGTAGTTTTATCGTTTTTAATACCCAATAATATGCCAATAGATAAGTCTTTCATAGTTTAAATATGATAACGATAAAAATTCTGAAATTTTAAAAAACTAAACGTTTTACAAAAATCTTGTAATTTAGACGATAACAGAGGTGTTGGAGAGAAAACGTACAACGCCCTCTGGTGAGAGAATGGGGTGCACAATAGCCGCGAAAAAGATCAACTCGTAGACCTCTAGTAATCTGAGGGCTACCGACAAATAAGAAACGAGACATGACGATTTGGAAATACATTGACGATTCGGAAATGCAACACGAGGAATGGGTGAAGGAAAATAGAAGAACGTTCAACTATTCGTTGTTGAAATTATATTCATCGTGGTTAGATTTCAGAAGAAACGATGCCCTTGTACCAAACTGCATTGTAAAGCATATCGGGATTCCACAATTGCAAAACAAGACGGAATTGAAAGCGGGATCCAAAAACGTTAACCTTCCCAATGAAAGTTAAAATATAAACATACCTTAAGATTGCCGGTCTTGCGGCAAAACATGCACACGAAATCACCATTTTCACAAGCAACAAACATTTCTTTAGACTGAGAAGGAGTCGATAGTAAGACATCAATCATGGTCAGTGAATTTTTAGCTTTGTTAAAGAAAAAAGATGATGTATTTATTATTTAAGAATTAAAGAAAATTGTTTTCAAATATTTTAGTAATTGTACACTAAATTATGGCCACAAAAATTTGCATTTGGCGACCAGAAATTTAGGTTGGTGGCCAAATGGCCACTCTAGGAAAAAAAGTTATTTGAAGCCCTGTATATACTCCCCCCTGGGACCCAATGCAGGGGTGATAATCTATTGTTTTTGGCCATTACATTTTTTTTTTAAATTATGGATGTAAAAAGGATATGGATTTTAGGGTGAACAGAGTGACATGCTTGAGTAATATTGAAATAGAAAAATAAGTTTTTGCATATACCATAATTTGCCAAATATAATGTGCACTTTCTATTTCAAGATTTTTTTGCATGAGAAAGGGGTGTGTATTATATACCACAATGGTTATGAACAAATTTTTTTCCAGGTAAATTGGCAGTGAATATGCTGCAAAATCTCATGCTAGCTGCTGAAATTGATGGTTAAAATAGGGCACTGCCAAACCGTTACATGATACGGCTGACATATATATGGACCATCATCAGCATTCCCCTTGTTAATATGCACATCTCCACATTTGGTCTTTCTTTGTACCAAGTTTCATCAAAAATCCCCCAATGTTAGGAGGAGTTGTAAAGAGCAAAGTATTTGCATGGAAAATCCTATGTTCAAGGGCCCTAACTCTTTTAAAAACACATTGGACAGCATTCCCCTTGCAATATGCACATCTCCACTTGTGATCTTTCTATGTTCAAGTTTCATTAAATCCCGTTAAGGGTTTAGGAAGGAGTTGCGAAGACAAAGTTAAAGGGACAGACAGGCAGACAGACGGACGACAGCGTTATAGCATAATATGCCAGCTTTTTATGCGGGCATATAAAAAGGATGTCTGCATATAACAAATGTAACTGCCTTAAAAATGACGTATTTTTTCTTTGTGACAAGAAATATGCCCATTGAGAACAATAACATTTTCTGATAACTAGATACAACATATCTTGTATTTTGCAGTACTTAAACAGTGGAAGCAGGTGCTTTGGCGGGCTTTTTCCTTCATGATAAATACAAGGACAACACTTTTCCCAAACTAAAAGGCCTGGTGGGGACATAAAATGGAATCCCGGTTTGAAATGGACAACAGTGAGTACACATTGATTACCTCGCTATTTAATAGACATGCTGAACATTTCAGCTGCTCGCCAAACAGTTAGGTATCGTTAGCTTACCTGAGGTGAAAGTAAAAGCTCATGTAAACTCTGTCATTGTCTATCTGTCCATAAACTTTTCATGTTTATGTATTCTTCTCCAGAAAATATCATACATATGGACTACTTATGGGGAAAAAATGTTCCATGTCGATTTTGGGGTCAAAAGGTCAAAGGTCAAGCGCACTGGACATGGTAGTAGCAAAATGGTTTCCGGGCTTTAAAGTATTATCCTGTCCACCTAGAGTCACCATATCATATTGACTACCCATGGGACGAAGATGTTCCCTATCAAATAAGGGGTCAAAAGGTCAAAGGTCAAGCATACTGGACATGATAGTAGCAATATGATTTTGGGGCTGCAGAACATGATACTTTCTTCATAGAGTCACCATGTCATACAAATGAACCACCCATGGGTCAAACATCTTCCCTATGGAATATGAGTTCAAAAGGTCAAGCTCACTAGCAATTTTATTTCCATTTCAAATTCTTGAACAGTTAACGAGATTTCTTGGAAAATGTGTCAATTTTTGGCCCCCGCGCCCCTAGGGCCTCTGGGTGGCAAGAGACCGGAAGAATAATAATTTAAGAGTCCCTTTCTTCGTCCAAAAGATGCGTTTCATTGTCAAAATTTGACAAAAGAATTGGAATGGCAGCTCATCAAGAAGAATGTTTAAAAATGTTCAATGTTAACACTTTTCATCAGTAACCATTTGGCCCACCCTACCCTAATACCAAAACCGCCTACCCCTAGGATCCAATGAAATTTTTACAATTTGATAAGAAAGTTCCCTGCTCAGTTCAAATATTTAATTTAGTTTCACATTTATCATCAATAGCAAATTAAAGGCTGTTTTTCAAATGTTTTTACATATTAAACCCTATATACCAAGTCTTGGGCCCAAACCCTTGGGGTCAGAACCCCTACCCGGGATCACCATTTTTATAATAATTGCTAGAGGACTTCCTGCTCTACGTCAACCATGCATTTTAGTTTCTTTTTAGACATGTGCGGTTTGTTAGGAGAAGAAGTTTTTGAAAATTGGTCTTCACTTTTTTGCCCCACCCCCAAAGCCCCAGGGTGCAAGTAGACATGAACATTACCAATTAGATATGACCCTTGCCCCAAAAGATACTTCATTACCAAATTTGAAAAGCAAATTGGAGTGGAAGTTATCCAAGAAGAAGGTTAAAAATTGTTCAATTGTTACGCACCGACTGTAGTCGCACGACGACCAATTGCAGGTCACCTGAGTTTACCCAGGTGACCTTAAAAAGTTTTGTTATTATGAAAATCAACAATATGTCTGTTCTCCAAACTCTTAACTACTTTTGTCTGTTTGACCCCTGTACTGATTTATTTATATAAATGTATATGGCAAATACGTTTGATTAGGGCCACATGTACATTGTACCACTTCCATGGTTTGGAGTGTAAGGTTACTAAACTGAACTTGAACTGAAAAAAGGGTGGGTTTCAACAGGCTTTCCTTTTAACGGTTATGTTTTGGACAGCTAATATATATTTCGGAGTAAAGGTCAGTCAAGTCATTTTATAAATTTTCCTGCAGGTCCAACTGACTAATTACAAACAAAGAGGCGAAAGTTAACATCTTGGTCCAAACGTAATCATATTTCCAAAAAGAACATGATACAAAATCGAGGTGTGGGGCAACACGGACCTCCGACAAAAGCGAAGGTAGGATCAGGGTGCATGGAGGAGTAAGCATGCCTCTGCTGACCGCGTCACACCCCCCGTGAGCAAAGCCCTTAGTCGAAAAAACAGTAAACTGGGGATACCCGTTAGTCGTCAGAATTCTAGTAGGACAAATGACAGTCGTTAACAAAGGGTATGAAAACAAATCAGTCAAATATGACTTAGTGATAATTTGTAATCGCAACGAACGGTCATATAGCGACCGTAGGATTGTGCCGAAATGATGACTTTTAAACCGAGATCGTTATATAACCCTGCAGGCATCGACCTTTTTTGTTAGTTGGTTTGGCCGTTCGCTTTTTTTAAAAAGTCCTCATACGCATAGCATTGCCTTGCGTATCAAATCAAGCTGGGAGATATACCACACCATAACGCAGCGTGAGTTGTGGTATATTACTACATAGAAACAGGGAAAGTTGACGATTGCAAAGTTAAAGCTCATCACGCTTATCATATAATGTAGTTGTCAGTCTGGCCCATTAGAGTCAATGTTAAGTATAAAATATCCACATATCGAAGCAGATATTGTCAGAGATTCTGTGTTGTCTTTATATCGAGGTTCTTCAGGATATATCAAAATGGATAATTGTTGAAAACTATGATTGTTTAATTGAATAACCACATCTTCATTATTAACCTATATTGTAAAGTTTGGAGGACACAGGGCAAATTTTCTGGTTTTTTATGCGCCGTTACAGTTTCTGTACAAATCAAAGTTATTCTGCCTTCATATGAATTATAGAAATAAGTCTCTGCCAAATAAGGGGGCCAACAATGTTAGCTTGCCGTCATAGGAAATACCTACGGCAAATCTGGTGGAAAAGACTGCAGGCAATGCTTAATGACAGATATCTTAAGATATAAGATATATCTTAGCAGGGTGGTATTACGACACATTTCGATTAAAAAAAAAAAACCTTGAATATCCCAGCTTTCGAAGCGTTGTCCTATCTTAAGATTTTTTCTTAGGAATATATACTTAACTTTTAAGATCCCAACGGACTTATCTTTAGGCGCCTTCTTTGGTTTGGTTTGGTTATTTTTGGATATCAGCCGTGTTTTCACTTCTCAAATTGTCGGGTGGTAGCATCACGATTTTTCGCAAACTGGGAATGTTTCGGCTTGCTTTTGATGATGATCAATACATGTAACACTTTTCGACTGTGTGTTTTGTCTTAATGTATTGAAGCCATATAACTGTACAAGACAATTCCCTAATACAGTTTCAGGGTGCTATTAGATGGAACACACATCAGAATAAAAATCTACAGAATGAACCATTAGGAAAATTTCGCATGCTAATAATGTGTGCAAGCTGTTTTTTTGATTCACAGCTGAAGCTTTTGACATGCGGCAGATTGATTGTGGGGGGGGGGGGGGGGGATGGAATAATGGGATAAGAGTCCGAATGAGAGTTTAATAAATGAGCGCTTCTTGCTAGGGGCGTTGTTTGGATTTTGACCATGAGCAAGGAGTTGGACATTTGTATACATGTCGGCATGTATTTTGACCCATTGTTTTGAAATTTACATAACCCGTTTTCCTTATAGAGAGATTTTGAAAGGTTGGTTGCGTCAACAATAGACCAAGTGCACGGGGTGTTTGGTTGTGAAGGACTCGCCACTATAGGACAATAGGGAGAGGGGTCGTCAAAGTGTATACAGAGATAGAGAGAATTATTCAAAATATTTCTGAATTATTGGCTAAAAGACTTAGTTGAACATGATTTTAAGGAAGAAGGAAGAGAGAAGAGAGAGAGAGGAGAGAGAGAGTGAAGAGAGAGAGAGCGAGAGAGAGAGAGAGAGGAGAGAGAGAGAATTAATTATTACCACATAAAGCCGCAGAATTTAATGTTTGATTGAATAAAAAAAAAAATCTTTAAGACAACCATTTTAAAGACATCTTAATTTAAGATAATTAACCTGAGGGACCCTTTTTATTTACATTTCCTAGATGGCATTCTTTAAGATAGTCCTAAGATGTTGGTTCTAAGAATCCTCGTAAGATATGTCTTTGGGTATATCTAAGATGAGTTTCATAAGCATGCCTGCTGCGTCTCCAAGACTACAAAATATGTTATCTAAAGAAACCAAGGGCATGCTCTTAATATCTACTTCAGAGTACTTGTGTGGGCAATCAGAGTGTTTTCTAACAAAATATGTGTCTTGTTTCCAAACTAACTAGAAAATTCGCGTATTTTTCGGGTTTGCCGTTCTTGTTTTAAAAATAAAAAGCCAATTATCTATAAGTCTAAAAAAAAAGCCAGATTCGTGGTGAATTACGTTGGAGAAGATCGTTGTGTAAGAGTGTGGAGAAATCATACATTTTGATTGCAGGTTCAATTTTTGAAAAAATTCCTCGTGATTTTAGGGTTATCCAAAAAAGCTCTTTAGAGTTTTTTAAAATTCCACATCTTGAAGTTGACACCACTCTGGAATATGTACCCCCCCCCCTTCCTTTTAATGTACTGCATTAGTAAGGAGAAGAAAACTTAAGCAGGAACATAGACCATTATGAACTGGGCTTGAGGAAAGATGATGACTAATAATTCAAGAATTGATGTGACTGGTTTGCACTTGAATTAGAAAGCTACAAAACCACTCCTCCTTTTTTTAGTTCCATTGTAAATTCTCGGGAAAATATTATATCCCTAGTTTCAAAGTCAATCATTGAACATCATGAAGTGATAATAAGAACTGCATGAACAAATTACCAAAGCATCCAGTATGGTTATCATCTTCGCTAGCCAAGGGTTTCAGCGGAAGTGGATGGAAAACCCTTTGGCTTAGGCAAAGATGGTATGTTATATAAAACAAAGAGGTTACTGTGAGCAAATCCTCCACTAAGAATACCCCCCACTTACCCCGATTGCCCAAAGATATTGTTAACG
>CAJDSM010000377.1:1397-22456 GCA_903981925.1 Ostrea lurida
GGTCAATAACAGTCCATTCTATATAATTAAATTCCCGACTATTTTTGAATCATAAATTTATTTCGAAGCTCTGCAAATAAACAAAAATAATGTCAAAGTTCATGTCGTATCAGGAATTTAGCCTTTCAGACCTGACGTCACAGATAAGGAATCGATCATTTGCATCAGCACGGCGCTCTCCGAAAAAAGCCGAGTGATGTTCCCCGATATTGCATATTGTTTGTGACGTATAAATTGTGACGTACCGATGGGCATTTTTAATACAGTATGAACCAAAAATAGGGTTTGTTACACGGATATAAACCTGAAAAACTTTTTTAATAGAACAGATAGGGGACCTACGATTAGCAGGAAAATACCGCGGGCCAGTATTATGCAAAAATTTAAATTATTCTTAGTACGAGTGTTTCATTTATGTATGCGCAGTGAAATTGTGCATAATCTGTCCAATTCAAAAAGACCAGAATATTTTTTGCCCGATTTTCTTCATTTTTTTCCTGATCTCTTGTTCTTTCATTTCGGCAAACACCGGAAATTACAAAATCTGTTTTGCTTGCAAAAGAAAATAAACAAGTTGTTTACAATAGGAAAAACAACAATTATGTTAAGGTACAGTGTATTGTACCTGCAAGTCGGAGGTGCACTCGGACAGAGTGTAATCCATCTTCGCATACAAAGAGTGACACACAACGTCACTACGTGAGTGTGAGCGTGTAATCGCCGTGTGTCGGTGTGCTGCAGAGTCCCGCGACTGCAATCGAGACTTATACCCTCGGACTTGCGAATGTCCCAAGGGCTTACAGCAAGAAGACTCAACAGATTGCCTATCCATGTATAGATGCTGCTGCTGATACTTTTATATAAGCTTGGTGGTGTGATCGGCCGGCGCGGTGTCGGCAGACAAAACAGTTATAACATAGTACATTTCTCGACTGAGTTTTGTCTCTCACTTTGACTAAGCTTCTTTTAAAATTCCTTACTATAGCTAATTAAGCAAACTAAATTTCCGTATATGCCTTCTTTTAACTTTTTTGTCTGGTGGGTATTACTCTTCTTACAGTTGATTAAATTTCAATTCGTACGATTCCATTCTTAATGCGCAGTGCCTTGTGTGGAAATCATCCAACGCTTCTTGATCACGGGCATAACCATTGACTCATTTGTACAATTGCCTCTTTTGTTCATCGATCATGCACAATCAGCTTTTTTAGTTTGAAGGTTCTCAGGCGCGATCATCAGCCGCGATTATTTATAAGCAGGAAGACGGAAAAATTCTCTTTGAATTTATACAGGTAGACAAATTATCGATATTGTCTATGTACTTATAATTATGGTTACCATCAATGCGACGAAATCATTCAGTCACAAAATAGTCAATTTTTCGATTTGTTAAACAATAGATGCAAACTTTATTGAACTCTTTATAAGAAAATTGGATATTTTTCTTAAAACTTAGTAGAGCTACATGTCTGTACTTGTGCTGTATGGCAGATCCCCTGCTCTCTTTGAGGAAATAAGAAAATACCACAACCAGCAACTAGATCGATTCCCCTGTAGCTGCATACGCACATTGTACCAATCCCTTCCATTGTGAAGAGAGTTTGTTTCCATCGCTCAGTATTCAACTAGTTCCCTAGTTTCCTAAACAATATTCCCTATACTGTGTATTGCCTTGTCCCTAATGTATATTCATCTCTCCTCCAAAGTACACATACTCGCGCTAGCGCGATCATGGTGACCACACACGCCAGTCAACCACATCGACTATATATACGTGTGTTCACCAAATCAAGTCTGTTTTTAGGCCTGTATACATGTAACACTCACTGCGGAATTATCTTATTCTCTAGCGAGTGAGCGCGCCTCCAGCACTATACTTCGCCGTTAATTCTCACACACAGCACAGCCACGATCACGCTTCTATCAAATAATACTATAGACTACAGACGCCGTCTCATCAATTCTCAGACGCATGGCTCCGCGCTAGTTATTATTGAAAGACCCATATTCTTGTAAAGGTAACATAAAGTAGAAATTATATATTTCTTAACAATAAGTCGATCCTACATTGTATACTTAAGACTTACGCAGGGAGTCTTAGTTGCCCCTAAAGCTCCCGTCTCTTACGTGTCCCAAGGAATGTGTTGTAATTCCCTGCACCTAATTTGTATCTTTATAGAATATAATGTGAGACTTGATCCACTGTTTTCGTTACTTCCACTTATGACATCGCGTTTTTGACCTTTACGCACCCTTAAAATGGTTAAGATAATCTCTTGTGTGTATGACACCACCCAGCCCTGATTATCTCAACGCAACATCCTAGTTACAACATACTAGACATCTCATTCATCACTAGATCACCATACTCAACATACGTAGTCATTACAATACAACATCAACAGACACTCATTACGACATTCACACCAGACATCTACTATACAATCACACTAGATCATTAAATCTAGATTATACAACACCAGACAGGTTATCTTACAATCACACTAGACTTCTCATACAACACATCCAGACAATCTCATCCAATCACACTAGATATATCATACGAATCACACCAGACAATCTCATACAGACCACACCTAGATATCTCACAAACCACAGTTAGACATCCGGGCATCACAACCCGATTACCAGAATCATCTCATTACAATCACACTGGACGCAGTCTCATACAATCACACTAGATAGTCACACCTAGACATCTTGCATACAATCACACTAAGACATCTCAATACAACAACACTAGACATCTAAACAATCACACCAACATCTCATACAATCACACCAGACATCTCATACAATCCACACTTAGCAATCTCATATAATCACACCAGACATCTCATACCAATCACACTAAGGATATCTCATACAATCACACTAAAGACATTCTCATACAATACACCAGACATCTCATACAATCCACACTAACACCTCATTACAATACACAAGATATACATACAATCACAACTAGATATCTCCATACATATCACACAAGACATCCACACGCACAATTCACACATAGACATCTCAATCACAATCACAACTAGATATCTCATACACTATCACAAGAACATCTCTACAAGCACACCAGACATCTTCATACAATCACACCAGACATCTCATCACAATCACGCTAGAGTACATGTAGTATCACACCTTAGACCACTCAATTGTAACAATCACACTAGATTATCTCATACGATCACACTTGACATCTTCACAACAATCACACTAGACATCTCATACAATCAACACTAAATCTTCAGACAACACCATGAACTCTATACAATCACACCAGACATTCTATACAATCACAAGAATTCAGTCACAATCACACTAAGACATATTAACAATCACACTAGATTTTCTCATACAATCACACTAGACATCCGACAAGATCACACTAACCATTCTCATACCAATCACACTAGATATTCTCATACAATCACACAGACAATCTCACTACATCACAACCAGACATCTCAATACAAATCTTTCACATCTAGACAAATTCATACAATCACACCGATTCATACAATTCACACATAGATTATCACACTAGAACATCTCATACAATCCACACTAGATATCTCATACAATCACACTAGAACATTATGCATACAATCACACTAGGGAACTATCTCACTTACAATCACCCACCAGGACATCTCACACAATCCACTAGACATTCTCATACATCACACATAGAGCATTCTCAGTACAATCACACTAGATATCTCATACAATCCACCAGACATATCTCGATACAATCACATAGATATCTCATACAGATCACATATGATTATTTTCATCACAAGCACACTAGACATCTCATACATCACACCAGACATCTCTACAATCACACCAGACATCTCATTACAATCACCATTAGATATCCTATACAATCACACTAGATATTTCATACAATCACAACAGACACTCTCATACAAATCACAATCTTCAGATAATCTCATACCAATCACACTAGAATGCTCATACAATCACACTAGACATCTTTCATACAATCAACTAGAATATCTCATTACCAATCACACCAGACCATCTCATTAACAATCAACTCAACTCTCATACAATCAACACAGATACATCTCACAACAATACACCAGATATCTCATACAATCACACCAGACATCTCATACAATCATACTAGACATCTCATGCAATTACACCAGGCATGTCATATAACCACATAGAATTTTATTCGAGTTATATTGCTAAGTACATTGACCATTCATTCCAAATTTGATAGTTAATTTTTTTTCCCCTAGTGACATCTCCATTGCTTTTCTTTAACTAAATCCTTGGACCATTGTCCTATCTTATCTAAATCTCGATAAATGACTCTTGTTACCTCATCAATATTTTAGCAACTTTTTAGAAATTGTGATGTCTCATTAGCGAATAATCTAACGTTATTAACCATCTTTTTTATAAAGTCGTTAATATATATATAATGGGACAAAAGTGATCCTGAAACTGAACCCTGTTGGATAGCATCATTGAGGCATATGGTTCTTGTGGTCGAATCAGAACCATCGAAGACAACTGTCTGCTTCCTATTATTTATGTAATATTTCAACCATCCCAAAATATTACAATCAAATCCAATATTTTTCAATTTGTACAGTTAACCCTTATGGAAGCACCTCTAAGTATTTTTAAAGTAAACACTGACTCTCAGATCGATACCATCAAGAATCAAATAAAATCTTTAATATAAGTTCAACAGAGATATTATAAAGAATTAATTAATCAAGAACAGTTTGAATTCTTTCACCAAAATTGTTTAAAAATTGTGACGGACTCAACATTCTGGTGGAATAGCTGTTTTGATTCTAAATATTCCAGAAAAAGTTAGTTTGAACTTTTTGTGCTCTGTTTCAATTCTAAAATTCTACAAATAAGTTGTGGTGAACGTTTGGCACACTGATTTGATACTAGCTCTATACTAAAGAAAGAGTTGTGATGCATTTCTGGCACGCTGTGTGCCGTTAGCGGCATTAATTGCACACTTCTGTCATACAGCTCTGGTACACTGATTTGTTTGCCGCAAACTTGCGGCATATTTGCAGCAAACTTTAATTTTGGTAAGGGGTAACTTTGCCATAAAATGTGCCAGATAAGTTTGCATACGAAAAGTATCCTAGCGGCAAACTTGCCGCAAAAACGCAGCAAGGTTGCAGCAACAGTGTGCCAGAGAGCTTATGTTTTTGATAAGGGTATTGGAATAAATGCAGACGTGAGACATGTCAAAATATACGGGTCTCCTTCTTAAGGAATGTAATATGTGAGGCGTATGAGTCCCGGGTGGGGGGGGGGAGGGCATTGGAGGCGCACATTGGCCTCCCCCCTTTCAAAAGTAGGGGGGGGAGGAGCAAAGTTATGTTTTTGCCCCCCCCCTCCACTTTTTCTCGAGTTAACTTTTTTTTGTTTTCAAAAATACACAATTTAGAAGTTGCCCCCCCCCCTATTTCAGTTAATATAACAGAAGTTTGCCCCCCCCCCACACACCACCACACACATTGTTTAGCTGTTTTCAAACTGCTTTTTTTTCTTCTTTTTTATGCTGTCACATAATTTTGAAGTTTTTGCCCCCCCCCCCCCCCCCACTTTCTGTGAATTTTTTTAAGTTTGCCCCCCCCCCCCCATCTTCAAACATCAGTCATACGCCTCTGATATGGTAATACACAATACAATGTCACAAACTATATTAATTCAAGCATATTTATATAGAAAATCAAGCAACAGTTTACAATATTATCTTTAATGGAAATAAGTATATATATAAATACTAAAACTTCGAACATTAAATTACATGTACATTAAATCTAAAGACCGATCTACAACTTTTGAAATAGTTGAAGAATTTGAATTAATAACAACCACTTAAGTTCTCGCCCGTTAATTATAGAAAAATATACGCAGATACCTTACAGGCGAACGATAAATAAGTTTCATATGATATTTACTTGTATGAACTGGTATACACAATACAACATCTTCAGACAAGAACGGAGTCGATGAAGATTTATGAACATATTTAGCATACCTAACCCGATGATAGCGCAAAATGATTGTCAAATAGACATAAATCTATGTCACCGATATCATAAAACATTAATAAAGGGATAATTATGGACGACATAAGATGAAAGTGTCCTCTTGATATAAAAATTGGACACAAAACCATCCAGAATATTGATATCAACCCCCATTATGAAATGCAAATATTGAGGTTTTTTGATTGTTTTTACATACTTCTAGAAACTTTAGATTAATAATGATACTCTTTGCATTTTTATTATATATGTAGAATACACTTACAACATAAAAAAAATGATTGGTTTTATCCTAGGGAGTTATGATTCACGTGTTTAGGAAATCAGCAAATCCACGTGTTTTGGAAATCAGCAAATAGGTTAAGATTTCATATTTCATATTTCTGCACCAATCTTACCTGGTGCTTTTCAGGATATTTTAGTTGGAAACCCCCCCCCCCCCCCAGCACAAACAAAGTGTATCTTTTGAATGATAGCTCTTGAATTCGTCCGAACTTTAAAGTATGCAAAAATATACGCAACCTGGATGAAGATTTTCTGATGAAAAGTCAGTTTCTTAAAAGACAAATATCAGAAAGGCAACATTAAAGAAATGTATATTATCTCACAGCCCTTTATCTTGTAATGAATGATTGTTCATTGAGTGTAGTAATTTGGTTATATTGCAAGTCGAAATAGAAAATACTTGTATGCAGTGTATAACAACAACAGTCTAATTGAAATCAGACAACGATCAAAAGAGTTGAACGATTAGTATTTAAAAGTAATTTGACAGATTGGTCTATTTCAGTAACATCCGTCAACAATATTGTCGATACACATAAAAGTAATTTGTAATTCAAAATATACAGTGAAGTTCATCACTTTGAAATGATTTGACAGTTTTCCGTATTTGAAGCAATAGTGGTCATAGTAGTTTTTATCCAAAAAAAAAAACAAACAAACAAAAAACCCCCCAAAAAACCCACACAAAAAAACTCCCAGTAAGAAATAGATAAAGAAAGAGAAATGCAACACATATCTCCATGTAGTCTTTTTGTGCAATATATTAAACAAAGATGTTTGTAGATACAAATGCAAATTAAGAGCTTGGCAAACATGGATCCCAGGATATACCAGAAATGTAACGATCAGTTAGCATCCCCTGTCGACTGTTCACATCCGCCATGAGCTCATTTGTCTTGAATTGTGCTTCTTTGTTAGCTGACCTGTTTTTATATTCTTACGAGGCAGAATTTATTCAAAAGTTTCTACATTCGAAGAAAACAATTAGCTGTGGCCTTAATACACCGACGTCGTTTTATCTATCAATAATTATTTTCATTCATATGTCGATTCGAAATATCCCAACGAACTTGAAATTAAAGACGGCATAAAGTCTTCCACACCTGCGAAGTACTTCGATACTTTATTGAACATAGGCATTCACCACAAACTAACAAACTCAACTTTGTGACAACGGAATGACTTTAAGCTCTCCATCGTCAACTTCCCATATTTATGTAGCAACATTCCATTATCATCTGCATATGGTGTATATGTATGTCTCTCAACTGGTTCGATACGCAAGGGTATATTCTGCGTATGATCAGTTTTTGAATCGCTCATTTTGGTGATTTTTTTTTTCAACCTAAATCATCTTATTCCTTTCGAATATAATAAAAAAGATATATGAATGCCATTTTGCAACTTAGAAATGACTGTATGTTCCTCAAAAGTTACAATAAGAATGACCTTATATATAGTAAATTGAATTTTTGTCCAGGAAGCCAAATATGGGACATAATTTTAAGATAAAAAACGTTTTAGATTTGGAAATAAATACAGATAAATGTATAAAATTGTTATTTTTAGCAGAAAATCACCTGTATGAGTCATTTGGGCTCATTTTGATTCATTCAATTTTTTTTTGACAAAACGAGCGACACTATCCCTTTAAAGCTAGCAATTCGCAAATTATATCATTATGGTCTTTATAACGATCCAGTTTGCCAGTACAAGGTTCCTGCCATTGGATCAAATGCTGTCTGACGTGTTTCATACGATGTGTTAGGCCGTTCTGTATACATGTATATTGATCAGGATTACTCTGTTCGCCTAATCAAGATAAAGGTCTCACAACGGTACACATATGTAAGTATTCAACACTTTAAATAGATTGCTCACATTTAAATGGCTGTGACCAGACACAGAGAAGTACCTTTAAGTCGAATGATTGTGGATTGTTTACGACTCTTCCTAAGACCATGTCACTATTATGTGTTTGTCCACTTGATTCCCTGAAACTATATTTCTTAGGAATTTTAAATCCAAGACTATTGTTAAAGCCCTCAACAAATTTTCAGTTCTGTAGGAATACCTAAAGCCAACAGTCAAAATGTTCGAATTAGGTGTTAGACGTTGAAAAGGCAAATATGATGAACAGTTATCAATTTCGCAAGTGCCAAACAGAATACAAAATAAGAGAAAAGTGGGCAAACACGGATCCCTGGATACACCAGAAGTGGGATCAGGTGCCTAGGAGGAGTAAGCATCCCCCTGTCGACCTGTCACACCCGCCATGAGCCTATTGTCTTGTTTAGGTAAAAGGAGTAATCCGTAGTCAAAATCAATGAATAAAGACGCGGGAAAAATTAGCTATGAAACACGTCAACAGCATTTTACCAAATGGCAGGTCATACTGGCAAACTACATGTACATGCAGATCGTTATAACGGCCATAGAATTTGCGAATACCTCTGGTATATCCATTCTGTTTAGGCCTTACGAGTTTGATCCCGGTTCCGTGTCTTTTGTCTTCGTAGAATACGGATCTTTTTGGATTTCAGAAATGATGACATTAACCTCTGACTTAGTGTACATAGCATAGCGTGAAAGCTAGCACAAATCATTGTCATCTTTATCAACGGAAGCTTGTGGTAAGCTTCAAACATGAACTTTTATCATATTTCATAAAAAAGCCATTTGAATATTCCCAAAACAATCATCACAGGTCGACGAGACGTTAGTATGGGTATTAATTGAGGAAGTGACGTTTGCTGTGTTTGAAACGTTGATTCCATACTTGAGTTCAACAAATCCTGTAAGCGATGTGCCAAACGAAAGCGAGGGAGGACGTAATGATACTAAGGATAGCAATATTCTACAACTATTGACATTTTTGAGATCGATGATTCTGTGACCTGAAAAGTACAATATTGATTGAGCCCAGAGGCAGAGCCAAATATTGTACTTCGAAATTTCCGAGCTTGCGCCCATCGAGAATGCAATGACCCCCTCGCGCCAAAATCTGTGCAAGTCGATTAAATAGCTAGTTTATAGCTAATGTTAATTGTTGATATATAAGTCCGACTTTCAAAATAAAGCTTATTTAATTTATTTAAGAGAGCCAGTGTAACAAAAATGATCTTGAAATTATGGGAATATTTCATTGACAGAAAAGACCTCATACTTTTCGCAACATCGTAAAAGAATATCAAACTTTGCTTTCGTGTTTGCACAACATTTCTTCTTAGATACCAGCGGGTGTTTAGTTTTCTACGAGAATGTATAAACAAAAAAGCAATACAACCAGTTGATAAACCGTATATGCCCTGATATTCCGTACAATTCCTGCAGATACACGTAAATCGGTTCTTTTTATTTCTCTTGTGTTTCTTAATTTTTATCGACATAACCCATTCAATCACAAATGCCATGTAATGTGTCATCTTACATTTACATGTATATGTTAGAATTGCTGAAACAAACACTACAGTTTATTTTCCACAACTTGATTTTAAGGAAGTTGGCGCCTGAGCTTTTGAGCACAAAGTTCTGCATTTACTGGTTCAATACTCACCTCATTGGTGTAAGCATATCACACATCTCCAACTGAACCCTGTCCAGTTGAAAAGTTTTGTGTCAATTCAGATTTTGAAAGGATTTGGTAGGGACTATATTTTGTGGCGGAAGGATTTATTAATCAAAAAGTTCTAAATATACATGATTTTACAGTTTCTATTTCATCTAATATTCACTCTATTTTTAAATCACAATTCGTACATTACAGTTTTAAAATTTATGATACAAGTAGCTGAGACTTGGAACTGGTTCAAATATTATTTGTTAAATTTCCAAACAGAATACCTATTCTATAAAACGCCTATGTTAATCTACTCGAAATTCAGTGCAAAAATTCAGTATTTTGGCCAATAATAAAGATTTGATCGATATCCTCCAATTTTTAAAGTTCCATTTAAGACAAGAATATCACGTAAATTTTTAAAAATTTACTTCACTCCTAATATGTTTTTTTTTAACTTTAAAATTCGATACTATGAGTTTTTCTGTATATCAAGAGCAAAAATGTCAGTAAACTCAAGTGACCTATTGCAATTGGTCTTCGTCCATCGTCGTTCGTTAACAATTGAACATCTTTAATTTCTTCTTGAAAACTACCAGTCCAATTCTTTTCAAATTTGGTATGAAGCATATTTGGGGCAAGGGGCACATAAATTGTAAATTTCAGGTCTCTTGTACCCTTGAGGGCGGGGCAAAAGGTGACAAATTTTCAAAAATCTTCTTTACAACCGCCCATGTCTGAGAGAAATTAAATGTACAGTGATGTAGAGCCAAAACAACATGGAGAAGAATAATAGAGAAAGAAACCAATAAGGATGGACAAGTTGGAACATGGTCAGAACGACAGCATAGGATAGGAAAAAAATGGACAGTCAGCGTGGAGGCCTTATGCGACTTCTGGCGCAGAGATATTTATAAGGTTAAGGTCATAAAACTTACGAAGTATCTGGTTATAGGTACATGTACATGCATATCCTTCTCTGTACTAGTTACTTTATACACGATTCCAGTTTGCATGTCCAAGTTTTTGACTACAGACGATGTCAAGTTTCCGTCAGTCACGGTAAGTGACGTGTAAATAAATACCGACGGATAATACCTTGTTTTAATGCCTCCGGAAAGTTCGTATTCCTATATTCCGGAATGGCGAAAAATTGTAGATCGTGGCTTCTCGTATTTTGAAGTGTTTTATAAAGGGTACCAGAATTTGTACTAATACCTGCAATACATCATCCGTGATTTGATTTTTTCAAAGCAGAAGAAACTCACTGGCTATCATTTAATCAAATTTTAGGAAAAATGCATGTAAGAACGACATATCCGAATTGACTGCGGCATAATGCCATTTTCTCAGAACAATATGTGTGTATCCTCATCATTTTTCAGCTTACTCACATGTATGAACCTCGAACCCGTTTAATGGAACAAAATTTGAGAAATGTTTTGGTAAAATTTTCGTTTAATGATTTTCAAGTAAAACGAACCGTAATGTCTTTACTTATTAATAATTCTTCAGTTGTTTGTGTGGTATGATATGCCTTTTTAGGTAAAATATTGTTATAAACACAGCTAGATTATCTTGTCTTTGAGATTTTTTTTCCTCGTTATAATGAAATCCCTCCTTTTAGATTACGTGAATATTAATTAGGGTCCCGCATCGACAAGATTTCACTTTGTCCGTATGTCTGTCTGTCCATCTGGTCCGTCAACAATTTTTGTGAACACTAAGACTCAAAGTCTAACAATTGTACATAATTGAACTTTTGCACACTTGTTTATCAACATATGCAGATGTGCATATTGAAATTTGGTTTTCCAGGGGGATCAATTTTTTTTTTTTTTTTGGGGGGGGGGTACTTATTTTTCATGAAAATTCTAAGATTTTGCAAATCATATTTTGTGAACACTAAAACTCAAGATATACATATGTATATAGCTGAACCCTTGCACAATTGTTCATCACCATATGCAGATGTGCATATTAATTGCAGTTTGGTTTTATAGGGGTTAATATTTTTGGGGAAAATTGTCTTTTTTCCATGAAAATTCATGGAAAAAAATTCATTTTTGCAAATCATATTTTGTGAACAGTATAACTGAAAACCTATGAAATTTTGCAAAATCGTTTACCACCATATGTAGATGTGTATATTAAAACATTTGACTCAGCTGGGCCCTTGCTGACTTTGTCAGTGTTCTAGTTGACTTTCGTACCTAAGTACTACGTCTAGTAAACAAAGACGAACAATGTTTGCAATGCTATAAATAAAAGTCTTTTACAATGTAACAAGTAAGTACTATAATATAATGTTGTTTATATTCTACTTCTTACATAGTAATGTATGTTGAGGAAGAATTAGTGTTTTTAAAATTGGGTCATGTGAACTTACGAAAACCCAGCCACCCAATTCACACGAACTCTTCCGTCTGATTCACAAAATTCCGCTTGTCGTGAATCTCATTGTCGTAAAAAGCTGGCGGTTAAAAGACGAATATAAAAGTGTTATCAGATTTATTTTCAGCGTACTGTTTATGCCACAAAAGAGGATGTATTTGTTAATTTGCAATTTCGATTCACTCATATTCCAAATTGTTAGCTTTCAAAACCTTAGGCAAATATTAGAACAGAATTGCAGTTTGTTGTTGAAGGATAATCTGATGCATTGCATCGATTAACATCAAAAGGGCTCATTTTTTGCTGGTCACCAGTGAAACACTCCTCCACCTAATAAAGGTTTGTATCATTCCGCCGGAAGCGTTCATTGTTTTAAAGGTTAATGACGGATTTAATTCGATGTATTCATTTGTAGTGTTAGCGTAATTAAATTATAAAAATGATCTCCCAGCCCTGGCAGCTTTCTGTTACTCAATGGAAATCTAAAATTATTAAACAAGCTGCTATCTTACATGGTCTGCATGCATACTATTTTTCATGTAGATAGCAAGGGGCGTTTGCAGATTTTTGAATGTTGTTATCCTATATATTTAATAACCCCGTTATTTTGAATTTGGTCTTCGAAATATTTTTATAGAATAAGTACAATCTGGAAATGTTTGCAAATGGCTTATAATTAGGTACCTACATGTACATTCATAAAAATTGTAAAATATTTCATGTGTATTCTTGAAAACATTTTACAATATATGGGTGTTCTAGATTTCTGAAGTATTCAATTATTTTCAAAAGCTGTTCTAAGTAATATCAAATGAGACGAATTGATATCTCGTTATATATGTTACATAATAAATATTATAGATAACTTACATCCCCAGTGCTTTTATTTTTGATACCTTTACAAATTGTAATATTTTAAAGCATTTCCCCCTTGAACTCGATGCTGTGATACACAATACACGAACAAGTATGGATACTGAGCTACTTGATCATTCTAACGGCTGTGAATTCCGATAGAAATGAAGGTGTAAACTAATATAATGTGAATTTAAAAAAAAAACCGATTATACATGAAGGTATAAACTGCGAGGCTTCATGTCGGCATACTGAACACGCTTCATAACGTAGAAAGGAAAGCTAATATGTCTCAACGTTTTATGTATAACGCTAGTGTGTATCGTGTAAAGATGGTGTGTATGAAACCTGGAAACGCTGTTGTGTGTGAATGCTAGTACATGTAACGCTGTTGTATGTGAACGCTAATAACGCTGTAGTGTTGTGTGTGAACGCTTGTAACGTTGTTGTGTATAAACAATAGTAACACTATTGAGTATCACGCTAGTAACGCTGTTGTGTGTGACCGCTAGTAACGTTGTTGTGTGTGAACACTAGTAACGCTGTTAGTTATGAACAAAAAAAAAAAAAAACAAACAAACAAAAACAAACATAACAAAAAAACAAACAAAAAAACAAAAAACCAAAAAAAAAACAAACCCCAATCACCCCAACCAGACAAAAAAAAACCAAACCAATAAACAAACAAAAACAAAAAAAACTCACCAAACAAACAACAAACAAACAAAAAAGAAGGAAGAAGAAGCATCAGTTTTAGCAACATTAAGGCACACGCCAACATTCCGTTATATGATAATATACATCATTTTTTCAAAAAACTAATTCTTAAATTTAAAATCACAGTACCCTAAGATTTCTTGAGAAAAATATCAGACTATATTTACCAGGGTTTTGAAAGTAACAGACCGATGAAGGATTTAATTGCACTATTATCCTATACCGCTTTCTGAGTTACCTCTTTTGAAGAAAGCAATGCACTGCACCTGTACATATACATACCTACAAAACACTGTCAGTTTGTTATGATTAATAATTTCCATCATATCATATCAAATTTATTCTGAAGGGATTGAATGATATGCGCATTTTTCTGTAATATTATCATTATGGAAATCTTCATTATTGGAGATAAGAAAAAACAATTGTGAAATGTACATTGCGTATGCCTTAAGGAAAAATGTTCATTAGTTTCCCCCTCATAGGGAATTAAATCTCCACTTTCCAAAAAAAGCACGAATTCATTATGCATGTTTATTGGTATAAAAATGGCACAATTGTCTACTGCGTATTGCAGTTTTATTTCCTTATCAAAATGAAAATTCCCTTGAGTATATTTATAATAATTTAGGTAGACAAATATTACAATTAATTAGATTTTAGTTTTGTCACATCAGACATGGAAATTCCAGTCGTTTTGAAAGACTTCACAGATCAATTATATCTGCCCTGGGATGCAAAAATTGGCTTAAACATTGTACTAACCCGATATCCAAAAAGAGAGCCTCGAGTTTTCTTATCAACTAGCTGTGACTTTTCGTCTCCTACTTCTCTATTTTGTTTGCTCTTACTTCTTGTGAGTAAGAATTTGCTGCAAAAAATAGAGATGTCAAGAGAACAAAACAAAAAATAGAGATATCAAGAAGAACAAAAAATAGAGATGCATACAAGAGAAGGCTGGCGAACTGCTAGGTTTACAAATAATGATATCACTCGCTACGGTGAATGATGTTGCTATTACCCGTACCTTAGGGGAAGATAATTAAAGAGAAACACAACTGGAATACATGTTATAAACTTAAGAATTGTTGACCAATGTCTTTATGCTTGTTTTGTGTTTTGCAATCCCAGAACGTACAGAGAGGTGTGATGTTCGTGACTTACAAAAACATTTCCTTATCTAGCGGCGGCATCTTTTACCATTGACAACTGTCAATCGTACCTACTATGATGATATTTGACAGATATCTATTAACATAGGTGTCTTTGCAACACTTTGCTTTCAATATATACAATATGTATTTTTATTTGAAGTATAAAACAACCATGTAACTTCATAACAATCGCCGAATCACTAGGTGGCGCCATTCGTTAACTGTATTGCAGAGAAAAAACAGTGTGAAATTTTTTTTTATAGCCTAAACGAAAGAAGGTTTTTATAGTTTGTCAGTATCAGATTAGATGATTTTGAAGTACTGTATTACATTTTACGTTGAGTATTTTATAAGATGGAAAAAGGCTTAAATTTTAGCCTTCGCAACTTGTATAACAGGACTGCATATTAACACCAGATTACATGCACATATAAGTGAATAATGAAGCTTATGATCTGTATTTTATCACCGAGTTTCAAAATTGTACTCTGTATACACGTGTGGAATATTAATCTGTTAACACTTTGTGTGAACTAATTCACCAGTTTGAAAATAGCAATCCTAAATGATCAGTTCATGATTTGCAACCATTCTCATACCAGTGGTTTCTGAATTCGTTCTGGTGTAAAGTCACAGCGGGGGACGTTATTCCCCATTCAATTTCATGAAACAATGCTTCGTTAATGTTATAACAAAATATTATGAAATCCCTGTTGAGGAACATATATAGAAAAGAAATCCAATCAAAACATCCAACGAGTTTGAATTACATTGCATTATAAATTACCGAAATAGATTTTATCACTTTTTTCCAATTTCGCTATGAAATTAAACGATATAATTTCTTGATTTAGCTCATCAAAAAGTACTTGAAAAAATGTTTGATTAAATTCGGCTTTTAACTTGAAGGTGGAAATCGCAATCATTATCATGAGAGAAGTCCAAGGGGTTCCAAGTTAAGGAGGGATAATACCCATCGTCATAATGGCCGACTTCCTTTTTGAAAACTTGAATGAACAAAATGCTGTACATGTATATAATTCCTTTTAAACCTAATTGCGTAGCTGGGTAACTCAGAAGTTCACGTATCGGCTGATAGATTTATACTTCATGCGTTCGAGCCAAGCAGGAGTCCTAATTATTATAAAACTGCAATTTTTAAACTACATGTAAATAAGGTAAAATTTTGGAAATCGTCAATTTCAAAATATTATTGCTCATATCAGATTTCTGTGTAGTCTTGGTCTTTCTTAACAGGAACTATGTCATACAAATACTACTTAAATCAACTTAACCTAATTCTCTCCAGAAATTTGAAAGGATGAGAAAAAAAAGATAATACTGCAGACAACATACATATCCCCTGATTTCTGAATATTCTCCACTCTACAACAATTGCTGAGTCACTTACCCGTATGGATCCAATAATTTTAATTAAAATTTGATTTTTATTAAAGTATAGAAATTTTCAATTGACTATTCTGTCCAAAATATTACAATGTCGGTTTGCGGAAATTAAGCACATAATGATGCATCTGCCAAGATTCAACCATGGCAGAAGTAAATTTTGCAAATGTCAAATAAAAAAATTACACTTCTTAGTCGTTGTAGGTTTATGTAACACAAAAAATATATTAATGCAAATCTAAACATATTTTATACTAAATGAAAATTCTAACAAATATCCATTTAATCTGAATTCCTTGAACATAATGTGTTTTTGAAGTTTATTGCAGCAGAAATGGACCAAAAATTACTTCCGATATATTTTGTTCTTTAATATTTCGTCCCAATAGCAATTCTTACCCTTTGCTAATGAAGCGCCATCACTGCTAATTCCATCTTGTGACTTTCCGATGTACTGCGCCAAGATAATGTGTTTTAATTATAAGAAGATGTCAATTTTGCACTACTAATTAATATATTGAATAATATAAAGAGACAATCAATCTTATCGATTGTGTAAATTCATTCTTCAAATGATTTTGTTCTATAACTATGGTATAGAGGTCTTGAATTCTTTTATTAAAATACCTTCCATGAAATATGAATGGACAAAAGTCTCTGATCAATACACGCCTACCGCATTTGTTTCTGAATTTTATGAATGAAACACAACACCGCTGGGCGCTACAAGTGGCTAATAGATCCGATGACATCTGTGAATCTTGATCTTGAACAAAGTGGCGCTTTGTTCTTCATCGACGGACAAGGGAAAAGGGAAAATCCCGATACAAATAGAGATCATAACAACAAAGATCAATATTGATTGATAATCGATATAAATTTATCAAGTCTAGTCATCTTCCATAAATTGAATGACCTTCCCTTCTAATTATCTATCCCTTCTGTTCGTTCGAGTTGTATTTCCTTGAAATCAATCCATGGAAATACGTATAACATCTCGGACATAGAATCCTATGACAACGACACATGTGTTTCCTGCAGGCGCTCAGCTAGACAAACCTTAAAGATTATCAATGTACAAATTCAAATTACAAAACCTTCTATTTCTTGTGTTCTGTTTTATACTACTTTGAATTTCTGTATTTTTGAGTTAGTATTCAAGAGAACTCACACTTTCAAATGCCATGAAACTTAATCCGATTCTTCTCAATATGTATGCACCGAGAAGTTCCAAAGCTATTTATAAGCTCTTTGGGGAACAGTTGCCTGCTAAATTTGTATCTGAATTCTATCTTTTCTTGTAAATTAGTTTGTTTGATTGTGTGTTCGGTTTTTGCATCAAAGACCACACCATAAACCACAGAAGTTCGGGCGTTAATGACACTTTGACAAAGGAAAACAAAATAATTACCAAAGCGTGATATAGATGATCAATGTGAAACTCTGATTAGTCTGTTTAAAAAATACTATTCTCTATCAACTTGATGCTAAAAGACAAGTTTTTCTGACTGAATGAGAATTCTGCAATACTAGTGCTGTGGTCAATTTTATTAAAGATTGGCGATCAAATAGACTAGCGTTACCAGCATTCAAACAAAACCAGTTGTCAATATTCATAGAGGCCAGAGTTACATCCAGTGGCGGATCCAGGATTTGTCGAAAGGGGGGGGGGGGCCCGGTCATTTGGAAAAAGTGGGCCTGCTATATGTCGTGGCTAGAGGTCTACAATGAAGTCCAAGTGGGGGCCCAGGGGGCGAAGCCCCGGAAGCTCTTGGGTTTTAAGGGCTTTTAAAGTTATTTTTAGGGGTTTATTTAGCCTATAAATTCTATACATAATGATAATTTTGGTCGCCAAAAAGGGGGGGCCCGGGCCCTTGCCCCCCCCCCCTAAATCCGCCACTGACATCAGCATGCATAGACAGAACAGCGTTACATAGACCAGCGTCCATACAGGCTTAGCGTTACCGACATTCTTAAAGACTAGCTAAACAGCGTTCATACAGACTAGCGTTAACAGCGTTCATACAGACTACTAGCGTTAACAGCGTTCATACAGACTAGCATTTAACAGCGTTCATACAGACTAGTATTAACAGCGTTCATACAGACTAGCGTTAACAGCGTTCATACAGACTATGTACATACTAGACTTACATGTACCAGCATTCAAATAGATCACCGGTAATACTCACCAGCGTTACGCAGAGTCCATAACAACCCAGCGTTACTAGCGTAAACACATAACAGCGTTACTATCGTTCACACACAACAGCGTTTCTAGTGTTCACACACAACAGCGTTACCAGAGTCCAACAACTCAGCGTTACTAGCGGTCAAACACAACAGCGTTACTAGTGTTCACACACAACAGCGTTTACTATCGTTCACCACAACAGCGTTACCAGAGTCCATACAACCCAGCGTTACTAGCGGTTAACACAGCAGCGTTACAGCGTTTACACACAACAGCGTTACCAGGTTCACACACAACAGCATTACTAGTGTTCACACACAACAGCTCCAGAGTCCATCAACCCAGCGTTACTAGCGGTAAACACAGCAAGCTTACCAGCGTCCGTTTACACACAAACAGCCGTTACCCAGCGTTCACACACAACAGCATTACTAGTGTTCCTACACAATCGCGTTACCAGAGTCCATACAACCAAAGCGTTACTAGCGGTAAACACACTAGCCCACTAGCGTGATACACGCCAACATCCTCACAATAAAACGCTACAAATATATATGCAGATCAGCTTTATTAGTACCATGTTTAACATACAACAAACGTTACTATCGTTTCATACACAGCAGCGTTACTAGCGTTCATACACAACAGCGTTACGAGTGTTCCAAACACAACAGCGTTACTAGTTTCACACACACACAACGTTTTCTAGTGTTCATACACAACAGCGTTACTAGTGTTCATACCAAAACAGCGTTAATAGTTTTCATGCACAACAGCGTTACTAGCGTGATACACAACAAGCATTCCTAGTGTTTATACACAACAGCGTTATTTAGCGTGATTACACAACAGCGTCACTAGTGATCATACACAACAGCGTTACTAGCGTGATACACAACAGCGTTACTAGCGTTCATGCACAATGTTCAGCGTTACTAGCGTTCACACCACAACAGCGCTTCTAGCGTTCATACAGAACATCGTTACTAGCTTTCATACACACGCGTTACTAAGCGTTCACACAAAACAGCGTTACTAGCGTCATACATACCAGCATTAAAAGCGGTCACATAGAACAGCGTTATCTAGTGTTCACACACAAACAGCGTTACTAGTGTTCAATACAGAAACATCGTTACCAGAGTCCATACAACCCAGCGTTACCAGCGTTCACACACAACAGCGTTACCAGCGTTCACACCACAACACCGTTACTAGTGTTCATACACAACCGCGTTACCAGAGTCCATACAACCAAGCGTTACTAGCGGTCAAGCACACTGGCGTCACTAGCGTGATACACGCCAACATCCTCACACAAACGTTACAAGTGTTTATGCAGATCAGCTTTACTAGTGCCACGTTTAACATACAACAGCGTTACTAGTGTTCATACATACCAGCGTTAATAGCGTTCATACACATCAGCGTTACTAGCGGTCACACACAACAGCATTACTAGTGTTCATACACACACAGCGTTACTAGTGTTCACACACAACAGCGTTACTAGTGATCATACACAACAGCGTTACTAGTGTTCATTACACAAACAGCGTTACTAGTGTTCATACATACCAGCGTTACTAGTGTTCACACACAACAGCGTTACTAGCGTTTAACACATCAGCGTTACTAGCGTTATACACAAAACAGCGTTACTAGTGTTCACATACAACAGCGTTACTAGTGTTCATACACAACAGCGTCACTAGTGTTTATACACAACAGCGTTACTGGTGTTCACACACAACAGCCTTACTAGTGTTTATACACAACAGCGTTACTGGTGTTCAATACACAACAGCGTTACTAGTGTTCACACACAACAGCGTTACTAGCGTTTATACACATCAGCGTTACTAGCGTTATACACAACAGCGTTACTACCGTGATACACAACAGCGTTACTAGGGTGATCCAAAACGAGCGTTACTTGTGTTCACAATACAACAGCGTTACTAGTGTTTATACACAACAGCGTTACTAGTGTCCATACACAATAGCGTTACTAGCGTTCACACACAACAGCGTTACTAGTGTTCATACACAACAGCGTTACTAGCGTGATACACAACGGCTTTACTAGTGTTTATACACAACAGCGTTACTAGCGTTCACGCACAAAAGCGTTACTAGCGTTTATACACAACAGGCTTACAAAATGTTCACATTACAACAGCGTTATTAGCGTTCATACAGAACATCGTTACTAGCGTTCATACACAACAGCGTACTAGCGTTCACACACAAACAGCCTTACTAGTGTTCATTCACAACAACGTTACTAGTGTTCACACACAACAGCCTTACTAGTGTTCATACACAAACAGTGTTACTAGTGTTCATACACAACAGTGTTACTAGTGTTCATACACAACAAGCGTTACTTATTG